>LUCH01001624.1:90421-117418 GCA_013368495.1 Paragonimus heterotremus
CGCGTCTCCGACACACAGCACACATCAATACCCAGACTTGAGAGAGTATTAGCCAGAGCAGCTTGCTGACCGACTTGTCGAAGAGTGCGGACATTGAAGGCGCCAATGTTTAGCAGTTGTCTTGACCTCAGAAAACAATGGAAGTTAGAAGACATGGGAGGTGAAGTAGTGGGAGAAAGTTGTGTTAGATGAGTAATGTCACTGTCGGGAGAACGATAACTTCTGATACTTCCCGGTCGTTTATGCCGCGGGAAGCGGATTGACTTGAGGGACCTCACCCCGGATCTTCGACTCAAAAGTCTGACCTCCGAGATAACAGGATATAGAGTTTTTTCTTGGGGTACCCCACCTGCAGCCAATAACCCAAGAGTCTGAGTCACTTGGTAGTGAGGGGCTTGCCTAGCACGAGGGCACAGTGAATAAGACACTGATGTCTCATTCTGAGCACTGCTGCACGCAGTGGATGTACTCGAAGCTACATCAGACTTTTGGGAGATACTAGACGTTTTCCGACCGTGTTGGATAATGCGCCGGCGGTCATGGTCAACCGTTGGGCGATCGGAGTGCTCTTTGTTTGAGAGTACCTTTCCTAATCCCCTTCTTCCCGATACGGAAGACAGCAGTGCCACAACTATGAAAATAGTTCGGCTGTATGCCCATAGGATCGTGCTTCACTACCTAAGCACTCCTATACGGTCAGTAGTTCGACATACAATCCTTTTCGTCTGACTGCTCCCCTTTGGCCTGTCTGACAAGGTTGTACCTGGAAGGACCGGAGTCCTATTCAGCATAGCCCGTCGGATCAAAACAGTACACATGCCCGACCACCTCGCCATGGTAGCAGTATAGGTCAGGAACCTCCCTAAAACTACCACCCAGACGTCTAAGTCACGGCTGCATCACTGCATTCCTACCTTTTGTGATTCGCTAATTAACCTAATCAGTTACCGTTCAGATGGCAGGTTTGGGATAACATTAGATTGCTCAAGTAATCGCGGGCGGCTTTTGCCACTGTGTGCTGATCATAAGCTAATTTTAGCCAGCACTAGTTTTAGACGTCCTGTGTGTTATTTTTATATTTGGTGCCCTCTTGTCCGAATCAGGTCTGGTCTCAGATAGACCACATAGCTGTTAGTTATAGGGGACGAGGCACCATTCAGGACTCGTTCTTATTAGAGCACATACTTGGACTCAGAATATGCGTTGGACACATGTTGGACAGCGACCCTATCGACAGCAACGGCTGGCTGATAAGAAATGGACTATGCCGTCGGTAAAGCATAAATACCAAACTAGCCCAGAACGCAGGCTTGGCAGTTCTCACCCCGAAGATCTTCACTGCTGCCGGACCCAAATCTCATAGACCACTCATGAAGCAGGTACTGTAACATGCGGCACGGGGGCTCATGGATTGAACAAACATTGGATCTCGGAGAAATCCCTGGTAGATTATATGATAAGCTTGAGAGAGTTGTCCGTAGAAAGATGAAGCGTAACGTAATCGCCGATCGTGTGGCTTGGCTACTGGAGGAAGTTGAGGACATGAAAACTCTCTTTTTCTTTATGAAATACCGACAGGCTGCTCAAACTTATCCGTGCTGCTAGTCCAAGCCGACCGTCTGTCAGTGAGGCTGTTAGCAAGGCAAATGACACTTATCTATAATAAGTCCAGGGAGTTAACGCATTGGGCAGCACACTTTGAAGGCCATTTTAGCTGGCCTCCTGCTTCTACTATTTTACCGCCATAAACTTGCAATGTAGCACTGTAGTCGGTAGATTTGAAACCACCTACTGAGAGTGAGGTCCGCAACCCTATTTCGGCTCTTAAACGTAATAAGGCTGTTGGACCAGACGATCTCATGCTGGAGTCATTCAGTAGTAGTCCGCATATTCAAGAAAGACGTCTGAGACTCTCGGAAAATCCAAAGAGAAATTAGATTATCCCAGTCATTACTAGGGTTCTGGCACCCATTATACTTCCGCAACCCGGGAGGTAGACATCAAGGAAGAACAGACGGCATTTCACTCTGGATGAGGATCTATTGATCAAATTTCTACTCTTCTCCAAATTTCATATCGTCGGCCAACGATTTCCATATTTCCAGATTGTACAGGAGCGTTTGATTCAGTGAATCGACCTACACTCTGAAAATAACTTAAACGCAGGGGTGTATTGAACAAGTATATGAACATACTGTCAATGCTTTATTCCCATACTTCAGCTCAGGTTAAGGTTTACGATGAACTGACTGACAGTTTCAGCACCAGGAGCGGCGTACGTCAGGGCTATCCATTTTCATCGTTTTTGTTTAACTTCGTCGTAGACGAAATACTGGATGATTGTTTGTAGGACTCACAAGATGCCGGCGTGGATCTCCTACCTGATGGGAGACTCATCATCACTGTAAACAGCAATACATAGGTGGTTCTCACTGATGTTTAAGTGCTACATAACCACGAAGAAAAAAGCAAGCCCTGTACGAGATGACAGAAGAAAAGAGAGAGGGAGAGAGGAAGGGGTTTAACTACTAAAAACAGCAACGTCTGTATTCAAACATTCAACGTCAAGGTGCCTACACCTTGCAAACAAACAAGCTGGAAGACTGACTGATTTTAATTATGCTGACGATAAAGTGTTGCTGTTTGACAACTTTGAAGCAGCACAGACAATGCTAGATGCTATCTCAGCCTCTTCCAAGTACTTTGGAATACGGTTTGCAGCCTGCAGTTGCAAAGTAATTTTGCATAACTGCTGTGATTACGTTCATTTAATATTTGGTAGTGAAGTAATGGAAGTTGTTGATCGGTTTGTGCACTTGAGAAGGTGCATCAATGGCGGCGGAGGCATACAGAATGAAACAGAAGTGCGATATTCGCCAATTTTGGGCACCTCTGGCGACAGAGAGGCAGCTCCCTGAGGTTCAAGGGTCGCATATATAGGGCGACAGTGAGGGCTGTTGGGGTGGGAACAAGAACTGTAGTACAGTGAACAAAACGATGGTAGTGTCGCGTTAACACTGCAACTCACTGATGATGCTACTGTCAGTATTCCATGGCGCCACTCTGCTAAAGTTTGCCGTTCATTTAGGAGTAACCTCTTTTGCATTGTTTTATCGTTCCCTTAGGGATAATCTGTTTGTAAGCATGAACTATCCCGTTGCAAAGTAAACGAAAGGGATATACGGATCGCCTGTCAAACATCACAGATGGTTGCGCCGCCCTGGTCATAACACAGTGAGCACTGACGAAAAATCTCAACAGCAATGTGAACTCCTCGCCACGTGGTCCGTTCTAAGGAAGTACTGCAGATACAGTACAGGTACTTTTCTGACGATCCAGCAGGATATTTTAACATCCCACTGATTTCGTCTCAATTCCGAACATGACAAGGACCAACGTGATCTAAACTTCAGAATAACGAAGAGTGTGTACGCCAATGAGGCTTACTTGTCCTAATAAGCCAGAGGTGGAAAAAGCTTTTTACCTGAGAATCACTCGGCGCTGTCTTCTCTGATTTGTGACTACATAGGTCGTTGGCAAGGTGTTAGGGAGGTTAAGTGTGAAATAGGTATCTCACGAATTTAGGGTTTGTCCGCTCAACTTGACACATAGGCTGAGCACTCAGGAAAACAATTTGACTGGCCAGAATATGCTCATCTATTCAGGGAAGATGGAGGTTTTGTAATTTGTTGTGACATTCTCAACACCCTTCTATTCGTAGTGTGTTCGCCAATCCTGGTTACTGGTGACCTCGTAAAGACATCTGCTTGTCAATAAAAGACGGGTTTTACGGTGTACATTTACGTTCGGCTTCACACTGTGGATCAAGAACCTAACCCACTCGTCCAGAAAATGCGTATAGCTTCTCCGTATTTCACCACCGTTGTCTCGACCAGCTAGTCTATGTAAAATCTGCTGATTGTGTAAACAGGGCTACAGTTCGTTGACGGGTGTTCCGGAGATCCTCGTGAACGATAGCCGAAGTAATAAAAAATTAGTCTTAGCTGGTTAGGTCCGATATTTCGCATGCCGATGAAGCATCTGTCACGTCGCGCATTGTTGGATTTGGCTACTTATGGTTGGTGGAAATCGCATGGTGGGCAGACAATGGTGTGACCACAGACTATGAAAACCTTGACCGTCCTGTGATCAAAGTTTGTCGTTGCCGCTTACCTATTTGGTGAGTTCGTGACCATCCGCATTTTTGATTGAAAATGCTTTCTGTTGTTGTAACGTTTCGCAGACAATGGCGAGTGTATGTCTGTGCAGTTGCTGATCCTTCTTTCTTCCTGAAACTACGTTTCTTTTTTCCTCTCGTCCTTCTGTCCTTCTCGTGCATTTGTGCCTATTTATTACTTTACTGCTTTGTGGACGATTGCTAGGACAAATGGCATCTTGAGCCGTAGTACTCACGGTCACGGTTGAAAGCTGAAAATGGTGGTGATAATGAGAATGAGTATTCACAAACGCTTGTCTCTATTGTGAAACATCTTATCGATGTGGGCCTTTCAATGAATTCGTTGTGTTGTCAACTCTGGATGCTGTTCAACTTATGTGACAGCCCAAATCCCTGCCTTCACATCAGTAATTTGCCATCTGCATTTCTTGTTTGCTGTTTTCCGTTTCACTTTGCTGTTTTTGTTGGATTATCTCAGAATCGGATGTGGTTTGATTCATAATACCCATTGGTACTCTTCGATACTGATGGCTTATGCACCGAACTAGGAGCTGCTGATGTTTATTCGATGTCGTTGTTGCACAGTTTCCTTGTGGACACTTCACTGGAGTATTTTTCATGCATCACTTCTTGTGCGCATCAAATTAAACTACCAGAAAACGCATGGCTGTTAGTATGTTACACAGTCTCACCCAGCAGATTACTTCGATAAGGCGTTTACACCCTGTAGACTAGTATCGGAAAGATTCTGTCCACCTATTTTCTTTCGTTTAATATTTATTATATGTTCACTCCGTCGCACACATGTTAGTTTGTAACATGCCTTTTGAAGTCAAATACACTGTGACGGCATTTGTTACTCGTGTTCTGCCCGAGATTACAAATGTCATAAGTTTAGTCTGTGCCGAACAGACCAAGAGGAACCATCTCCTGTTACAGAAGATTGTTTTTCCGGTTCATAGCTTGTTTACTTGTTGGTTCTGTTTTTCTGCTTCTCGTTTATTGACTTGTATCGGTAGCAAGTTTCCTTTACATTTGCTTTACACATCAGATCTTTGATTTGGCCCTCTTCACTTGTTTACTGTATGATCCTGGTTTTAAGGTGCATTCCATTAATTGGCTGTTTCACTGAGAATTCCCATGACTATATGTCACTGATATTTTGGCGCGTGATTGGCCATTGCACGCAGACAAACTCAACTTGCATTCATTCGTTAACTTGGTTGCCAAACAAATGCCTGTAGTTTGGATGTCGTTCGTGGTCGTATACAATTCCTCTAACTTATTCAACTTGCTCTACCGGTCGTCATCGCCATCTTCAGCTTTTAGTTGTATCCTTTGCCACTGTGGCTCGGGTTGCGGTCAGTTCTGACAACGGTCCACAAAGTGGCAGATTAAATCAGTATAAATACCTGGGGGGAGGATAAGAACGATCCGCGAGACCTCAGCTTCGGACGTACGGACTTCGCAGACCACAAGAAGTAATTATTTTGCTCCACACAGTTTGTCTGGTTGGACTTATCATGTGCGTGCCAGCCTATCGCTGGTTGTATCATGCCTTTGAGTGTGTTGTGTTAGGCTGAAGCGGCATCTTGACGACTAGTGTTTGTACATGATGCGAGCGCAAATTCTTGGTTCAGCAAGATCTTTCTAGCTACGGTTTGGATGGCACCCCTGATTGACAAATCTGACAAACCTGGCCAATCCGATTGTTCTTAGCATTTGTGTTGCAGGTTACTGAACTCGCAACGCTCTCCTTGTTCATTTGTAGTTTCTTTTTCTCTTCCGTATCATTCTGCAAAGTTTCATTTGCAACGCCAGTGTTGTCTACATTGTGACTGGTTTTGCCAAATGTTCGATTACATATTTATGTAGTGTGAAATATTCATAATCGAAGTCTCGATTTTCTGCTCTTCAGGTTCCCTCGCAGCATTTGACAAGTTTCCATTGCAATCGCACGATTGATGAATCTATCCTTTGAGCGGGATTTTCCTGACAAAGTGAGTGTGGCAGTTAAGTATCAATGCGAACCACTGGTGTATTACTGTCTATGATGATGATGCTGATGATATGATGACATAATGAGTGGCGAGATTGTTTCCGCGTCAGTCATTTTGGTATTTCTCAAATCTACGAACTCATCTACTTGGTACAACGATGCGAACTACCTGTCATATATTGACTTGTTCTAGTTGTGAATAATCTGTTATTGTCTGTAGGTCTCAACTAACCCATCACCTTACACTGCGACAAAACAAGACATTTTGTAAGCGCCGTAAACAACT
Source organism: Paragonimus heterotremus (assembly GCA_013368495.1). Taxonomy (NCBI): domain Eukaryota; kingdom Metazoa; phylum Platyhelminthes; class Trematoda; order Plagiorchiida; family Troglotrematidae; genus Paragonimus; species Paragonimus heterotremus. The sequence goes on from LUCH01001624.1 coordinate 96,884, forward strand.
TTGATCCCAATGTTCATAGTTGTTAGATTGTCCACGTTGCCTGCGGTTAGTTGACGCTAATGCTATGTCACCATGCAACTTTGTGTGTAATGTATATCTAAGTAAGTAATTCCTTAATATACCAATGAGGAATAATTTAGATTTATCAGATCTCCACATATCTGTGGTTAAACAGTCAAACCAGCAGCTTACATCTTATCAGCAACAGTTAACCATATATAGGCATTTGGTACCATATGACTGTTTGATGGCATCTACGGACCGGTTTTCATCACCTTGCTTCTCACACCGCTCTGTTTATTATGTCCGGACGTAACCTAATACACGAGTGGCAACTCCACAGCGGAAAAAGCCAATTAGGAACTGGATTCTTCCAGGTTAACTTGCACGTGTGGATCATGTCATAGGGGTTTGGCTATGTTTCACGACGAATTTACCTCAATCTTGGGTGCGTTTTATTTCAGCTTTGATGAATTTCAAAAGGTTTTTCTCATGACGAACGTGTTGCTGTTTTAAAAGGTCTGTCTTGTTCAACAGGGCTCTAATTGGATGTGCTGCCCTATTATACTCGATGGATTTGTAATCTATCACGGTCCGTTGGGCAGAAGTTTCAACAGTTACACAAACCTTCTGATGAGTTCTACTTCAGAGAAGCACCACAGATACGAAAGAGGTAGAGCTCTGCTTATTCAGCAGAAATTATAAACGAACGTCGATTACTCCCTTCTGGCTCTTAATTTGACAACCGCCACCGTGAACTGAAACGCAGACCTACGGAGAGTCTGCTTAAGGCCCATGAGGCTTACTTCTCCTAGCGATCCGAAGAGATTGAGAAGACGTTCTTATCGGGGAATAGGCGGTTATCGTTTTCTCTGATTTGTGATTTCATTGGCCATCAGTGACGTGTTAGTGAGACACCTTCTGGTGTAGAAGGTCAGTTATTGTTCGTGTATGTAAGGCGACAGTAAGGGCTGTATTACTTCACGGCTGTAAAACTTGGCCGCTGAGGGTAGAAGATGTTAACCGTCTTCAGGTAATTGACCACCGATGTCTACGTTCAATTGCCCTTTTTGGGTAACACCAGCGAATAAGCAACGATGAGGTTAAGAAACGGGTTTCAGTACTGACTGTCAAACTAGCTCTTTTGTTCACTCCTTACAGTTGCACAAACTTAGATGGTTAGATCATGTACTAAAAATTTCAGCTAGTCGTCTGCCACACCGAGCACTGTTTGCCTACAATGCGGCTGACTGTCGCAAGGTGCGAGGCGGGCAAATGATGATCCGATGTAGACAAATGAAGCCGTTCACAAAGGAGTTGGCTACTAATTCTGGTTCGTCTCCCAGGCTGTTGAATGTTTGAATATAGACGTAGTTATTTTTAATAGTTACGTCCTTTCCCTTTTCTTTTTCTTTTCTCTTCGTACACAGGGTTTGCTTTTTTCCCCTCCTTTATGGTTGTGTGACAGTTAAGCATAAATGTGAACCACTGACGTTTTGCTGTCTGTGATAGTGATGTGGTGTAAAAGCTAAAAACCTAACTTTGACCTCTCACTGACATTGTACACAATGGTAGATCTCCCCTTTGGCTGAGATCATTTGGTAGATATAGTATGACTCAGGGTCAAACTGGCACGCTTCTCGTCTTCAGCTCTAGCTCGTGACTTCTTGTTCACATTTTTTGGCGTCGTTTGTATACTTTAATTATATCAAAAATAGAAATTCATGAGTCTTTTTTGGATGATTTTTGGGGGTCCTTTACTGAACGTTATATCGTTTGAGACCTTTTGCGCAATCGGTAATTACTTCCATTGATAACGTTTCACTTACGATTCAGGTTTCTACGTACCAATTGAGTACATTACAAGTGTAATACTGCTTAAGATAGGCAATTTAGAAATCAGTATGTTCATCCGAGGGTAGCAGATCGTAGATAAAGAGTGCAAAAAGATGAACCATTACTATGCTCATGTTACTGATTCCGATAGAATGCGGGTCTCCCATCACTCATAACCGAGCGGTCATATCTGAACGCAGTCACTTGTACTTGTGAGCAATGGTCAAGTTGTTCGATGGTATCGAGTAGAGATAGTTGCTGCCTGTTAACTCCAGTCGACAACTCCGCGGCTAGGCCTCACATGACAGGTCAATGTCCGATTTCATTAAATCTGCTAAACACTTTTTTAGAGTAGTAATGAGTCTGGGTTTCGCCAATTTCAAACTGAGCATCACTCACGTTTGACAAACATAGCACCGTTGACGAGTTCTAACAAGACCGACATTCAAGTCTGATGCTTCTCGAAAGAGGCTGGTTGGAAAATGTATCCGAATGTGAGAGCTGCGGTCAAATGTGAGTGTTGATCAACTTGAAATTAGCCAACACCTTGACTACTCATCAGAATCAGTACAGTCAATTGTTAGCTGCATGTTGATGAAAATATTTTCTCATTCTGGCCCTATATCGCTATTTTACTTTTATCGATCAGTAATTTAGGTTGTAGTCGTGTGAATTTTATTTATAGTTAGTTGTACTTTAAAGGCTTACCTAGACCTCTGCCAGCTCTAATTTTATGTCCACTCTCGTCCATAGGAATGGGACAGTGCATTCAAGCTTACGTTACCTCACGAGGACTCGGAAGGTTTTATATCTCACGGTATTGGTACAGGTTCCCCTGCGAATTTGACACAATCCTGTTCAGTCAAGAAGCGTTCAATACATATTGGTTCATCGCCGAGTGAGTGTTGTCATATTCAGTGTTTTGCCACTCATTGTACATGCATCACTAGATGTCCAACCTTTCAGTCTCACTTCAATTTGTTTGTTGTATTCAGATCGACCCCGCATTCTGAAGTGCCAAAAGCGTAGAAGGCTGCCCGGGCCAGCAGGTATGCTACCACAGGTACAGATAATGTTCAGACTAATTCTTATCTATTCGTTCAGACCGATGGATACATGCTTCCCACTAAAAGCCGATCTACTTCAACGCAGAGGAAGGTGCGTTTATACGTCCATCTTTTTTATGTTGTCGTTCTTTCCAGAGAAGTTCATCAACATCCGCTCTCCATAGCGTTGGTTTTTCATCCCCACAGTCCCCTGGAAGTCAGACCGAAGAATCTGAATTGCTGTCTCGTCTCAGAACGGACTGTGGATCCTCGATTTGGCCACTAGTAGAAAAATATTCCATCACTAATGTACTACAAATGGTACTTTATATCGCCTCTGACTAATATCGAACGTTACACTGCCTTGTAGATCACTAAAGGTCAACTTCCGCGTGGAAAAGTTCCAGTTATGTGCGGATTTTTGGACGATGTGGAACTGTTACCAACTGATGCTAAAGCAGTCTTGAAGGATAGCACGGGTTCGTGTATGTTGGTTGATTTTCTTATTCCTCAGGCTTTGTCGGGTGTACTGTTCATCGTTCGGTCGTCAAGGCATACAAAGGTCAACTCACTACTTGTGCACTGTTACTTTTGAAGCAGGTGGGTCGTGTTCCATTTTCATCGTTTCTGTGCTTGTTAATGCCACCATTCGTTTTTCTGTTGACTGAATTGCCTTGGTTTTGATCAACTCTGATTGCGTACCAAAAATTGAAACGTGTTACACATTATTAGGTCGTATCCATCTTTAAACTCCCTTCCGGATGGTTTAGCAAAGAACCAAACTTGAAGGTGGACATTCGGGTTAACGTGTATTGCTTAGTTATAAGTCACTTATACTTACAGGTCTGGATGTTAAGGTACGCTATACAGCATTCGTGTTACGATCCAAAATCATTGTTTATTCGTTTGGATACTAGTCAGTCTTTTGGTTCATACACTGTCTTATTAGCCCGAGATATTCCGTGGAAAACACATTGATCCACTTCTCGAAAGGGGATTGTATAAGTGTAGCAAAAAGGCATTCAATAACGCACAGTGTTTATTGTCCAACTCGCTGGTTCCCATTTGCACGCGCGCGCTCGCGTTTATGAATCGGAATTCCGGTCCACAACAAACCTCTGGTTTCCGCCCACAGGTCATGTGCACTTCTGCCAGGTTTGTGTGTGTGGCCGATGCCTTCTGTCGGGAGTTTTTCCGCCCGTCATTCCTCGTCCGTTGGTCCGATCTCGTTGAGCTACGACTCGCCTGTGTTGCTCGCAATCTATCCGCTTTAAGTTTTGACCGTATTTCACGACCACATCGAAATATTCCACTGAGTGTTGGAATATCGTGCCTCTGATCTAGTCATTAATCCCATTTTGTTTGCTATGTCTCGTCTGTCGGTCCGATCTCGTTGAGCGACGGCTCGTCCGGTCGCCCGTGCTGTCCGCGTTGAGATATTCCGCCGAAAGTTGGAATACTTGCACCTTCGGTTTGGTAATCCACTACATAGTGCCTGCCTGCGATCCATTATGCTCTGTCTTTCGGAAATTGTTAGGACCAGCGTCCTTTCTCGGGACTCGTGAGACATTCTTCGCTCTCCATTGACGCAATGATGACTGTTTATCATTGTTTTCCTACCTTCTGATTGCCCACTTGCTTACGATCAACTGTCATTGCCTGCTGTTGGGTGTCGCATTGTTTTTGTTTGCATATAGAATAGTCATTTCAGTAGCGCTTCGTCAAGCCGTGTTAAAACAGTGCCATGCAGTCCATCCGGAGATTGGTCGCGTGAAGTTGCTGGCACGAAGTTTTGCTTAGTATTGGCCTAGGGTCTATGGTGCAGTAGAGGCGATAGTTAGAAGTTGCTCCCGTTGTGCTCAATCCGCTAAGAATCTGACTGAAAAATATCCGATCACAGTTCTAACCCTATCCGACCCGTCCATGATCTGGTCTGCTTGTCAGTTTTGCCGGTTCACTCGATGAAATCAATCATTTCATCGTGATCGACGCTCATTCCAAGTGATCGAAAATATTTCCGATGAACACTGCAACAGCGACCGACACAATTCAAGTGTTTCAACAGTTGTCTTAATAATTCGGATTCCCGGTCCCCTTGTGTCCAACAGCGTTACACACTTCACGTTTGCGCATTTTAACCAGTTTTGTGTCTCGTACAACAATGAGCACGTTCATTCCCCACCGTATCATTCACAATCTAACGGTTTAGCGAGAAGTTTCGTTGACAGGCTTAAACGCGCGTATATCAAAGTCAAAGGAGAAGGGACTTCCGAGGTTGTGATTCAACTGTTCCTGTTCCGTTGTTGCATAACGCTTAATCAAAATATCTAAGATAGCCCGGTACCATCTACTGCAATATTTAGCAAATAACTACACGGTATCTTTGAGGCGCTCTGGTTCTGTAAACCGGATGATCCTGCAAGAAAACTCATATGGAAGAAGCCGTTAATCGCCGACATGGTCCTATGGAACAATTGTTAAACGGCGGATACCCAATATATGTACGAGACTACAGAAGCGGACATCCAAACTAACAAGCGGGAACAATCAGTAACCGAAGGTCTCAAGTTCTGTTCGAAGTCACAGTAGGCACCAAACGATGGATTCGGCACATCAACCGAAAGCGGCTTCGAAACGCAAATGCTAACGAATTGGATACCATTGCGACGTCGCCTACTACTCTCAATATACTGATGGATACTTTCAACCTACCACTGGTATCCGCATCCAGCTCAGCGCCACATTCACTGCCCAAGAAGGAACTTATGTAACCCAGAAGATGGTCCAGCAGAGCGAGGACACCAATTAGGCCATTTCGGACCAATCCAAAGCCAAGACAGTAGGACTAACCATGCTGTTCTAACTAGTGTGACATTCATCGCCTCCCATTGGTCTCTCGGTTGTTTTCTTGTGTCACTGCTTTGTTGCATTCTGATTAGTCATTTGCTTACGATCAGTTATGTTCGCTTGCTCTTGGATGCCGCATTATCGTTGGGTTCTGTAATCGTTTTGCATTGATCATGCACATAGTGAACTGTTTGTCTTATCTCTGCCGTTCTGGGTGAATCTAGAGGTTTTGAGCTTGGCGCGCGTGATTACTGAGTGAACGATTCTTGTGGTCCTCACAGGACAGCTGAAATGTAATCTGTTCCCGACAAACATGCTCTAACATGTTTCCAGTGTTGAGTCTCTGTTGTTTCCGTTGTGAAATCCACATAGGGTTAACTAATCTCCTGAATAATGCAGCTGTTTGCCAACGCGTATTTCGAAAAATATTGAATGGGTGGCCATTTGTTTAAAATATGAAGGTGTGCGCTCCGTGATAGTTAGATCGTGCACTCCATATGTCAAATGACTATTTTCCGCATCGACCTTTATTAACTGAAACCACCACCAATTCGATGAAATCATGAGGTGATTACGAGATGTTCAAAACTTGATTGTTTCGTTGAATGAGGTGGTCAGATGTCATTCACCAGCTTGAGAATTTCTAGATCGCTCGAACTGTTGCCTTGGAACGTTATACAACATGGTAGTGTGCTGCAACCACTCACGTGTTTGCACTTATGGTGCAACTCGCCCTTTTTTTATATCATTTTATCGCGTTTTTTTTGCTGTTTTCCTTATCCTTTGTTTAATGTTCTAAGACATTCGTTTTTACCGTTGCACCAAACCACTGCTCGAGCCGTTTGTTAATGAACTGACATTTTAGACGTTCAGTGAAAGTTTGGGGATTTTTGTTGCTTCAAATTTAGCACTGCCCACACTTGGGCACAGCTTCCGCATTCAAGTAAGCGTTTTGGTTGGCCCACTTAAAAAGGAAGCACTAGACTCGAGTTTCGCTCTTATTAGAGCTCATCAGTACGCATGTCCTCATCCGGACCAGAATTTCCATTCCGGCCCTCGTGCTTGTGAGACCAATGTGTTAACCACAACTTCAGTGACTTCACGATAGGCATGACCAAACGTTCATCTACAACCTTTTACGAAGTGTTCAGCTTGTCCGATCATTTCGATGGGAGAATAAATAGAATCACTCTGTTCAGTCCAATCGATAACCCCGTGATCAGACTTCTCAGTTAGGTTAAAGTTAGTGACTTCAATGGACCAAGTGAGTTTGGTTATTTCAAATGTTGGTATGCGTCCAGAATGGCTTTTTTTACATTCTTTTACGGTATAAAGTTACTTGATGAAGACCGAGAACACGACTTTGCCGTAAGCGTATCAATGATCACATTTCTCATCCTGATGGTTCAGGCACCATTAACCAATTTTATTCTGACCATCGGAGTAATATGTGAAGGTGTCATTCTTATATTGAACGAGCGTGACGAATTTAGTAAATCTGTTTCCTTTTTCTATCATTCCTTACGTCTGGGGCTCACATTTCAGTTCCATTTTTCATTGCAGGTTAGCTTGTTCAGTCCGACCGGCAAGAACTTCTACGTCAACCTCACCCTTTCCAATATCGTTCGCGTCTATACAGCCGAACAAACATTTCCTGTGCTAGCCAGCAGCCGATCGGTCAGTCAGCATCGAACTTCTCGAACTCCACCCTTCACTAGGTCCGAACTTCACGAGTTGGAGTGTGAGTGTCTACGGACAATCTCTCCACCTGCTCCTGTCCTTTCTCTTTCAACTACCCCTATGTCCTCACGGTGAGCACTCATTACTGTTGTGAAATGCGCGTTCCTCCTCACGGTTGAGGCTCTCATAGCTCCCATAGCCTGTGGTTGAGGGTCTTGAAAGAAATGGCACTTAATAGGTCTTAATAGCGTGAAGGTTGCCGTCTTTTGACTGGGTTGTCTGTTAAGTATGTGCGATCAGTGAATTATGACAGTGAAGGCCTCAAGGATGGTGTACTGTAGATAATGCCACCCTTTCACGTTCAGCTTGATTGTTTGTTTCTGGGTTGTTAGCACCCGTACCAGCACTTATCAAAGTATGTGATACGTGTTAGTGGAGCCCTTGATTCAATCATTTCAAACTGTGTGGACTTCGGAGACCATCTCTCCTTGTTGCAGTCTTTCAGTAGTAGTCCGCATATTCAAGAAAGACGTCCGAGACTCTCGGAAAATCCCAAGAGAAATTAGATTATCCCAGTCACTACTAGGGTTCTGGCACCCATTATACTTCCGCAACCCGGGAGGTAGACATCAAGGAAGAACAGACGGCATTTCACCCTGGATGAGGATCTATTGATCAAATTTCTACTCTTCTTCAAATTCCGTATTGCCGGCCAACGATTTCCGTATTTCCAGATTGTACAGGAGCGTTTGATTCAGTGAATCGACCTACACTCTGAAAATAACTTAAACGCAGAGATGTATTGAACAAGTATATGAACATACTGTCAATGCTTTATTCCCATACTTCAGCTCAGGTTAAGGTTTACGATGAACTGACTGACAGTTTCAGCACCAGGAGCGGCGTACGTCAGGGCTGTCCACTTTCACCATTTTTGTTTAATTTTATCATCGACAAAATAATGGAGGACTGCCTCCGACACACTATATGTCGATGTAGACCTCCTACCTGATGGAAGACTGATTGATTATGATTATGCTGACGATAAAGTGTTGCTGTTTGACAACTTTCAAGCGACACAACAACGCTAAACGCTATTTCGTGTTCTGCTAAGTACTTCGGAATGCCCTTCGCAGCCTACAGTTGCAAAATACTTCTGCAGAACTGCTGTGATTACGTAGATTTAATGTTGCCTAATGAAGACATGGAGGTTGTTGATAAGTTCGTATAACTGGAAAGCTGCAACAGCGGCGGCGGTGGAATTATTGGGAATGAAATAGAAGCGCGTATATCGAAGGTTGGGGTGATGTCCATTAGTTTAGAACACTTCCGGTGACTGAGAGGCAGCTCTCCAAGTGTCAGTAGTCGCGTACATGGTTGGCAGCATCTGAAACGGATTAGCTTATCACAGTGACTGTAGCCAAAGGACGCCTGCGCTTTAAACCAACACCCCAAGTGGCTTGCGCTGCACCACTTGCGGTTCCACTCACACACCACGTATCCTGTGTAAACCCGAAGGAATAAGACCAGTAGGTGTGTGAGTGAGGTCTTTGTGTCCAGCTGGCCAATGCTGGTTAGCCAATTGAATGGCTAGCACGGAAAGGAAATCCTTATCTCTCGGAAAATAAACAGTGAGAGAGACTGCAATGGCAAGATCTGTATCAGGGAGAAAGATGTGTGAAATGTAATACAGGAAGCATTTCAGTATACGAGTGCATGCTAGTGCATTCCAGAGAGGATAAGGTTGAAAAACAAAACTCAAAGTTGAACTAAGAAAAGACCAAGCGAACGATTCATCATTCAATACACCAACAAAGCCTAAGAAAAGAATAGGTAGAAGATCACAGACACCCAAGTTTCTGAAAAGAGGAGCAGATTAGTTGACAAACGACCATGGTCTTGGTCGATACAATCATTAACAAAAATAGAACGGATATGCGTACATAAGGCGACAGTGAGAGCTGTATTACTTTACGGCTGCGAAAGGTGGTCTCTCAGGATATAAGACGTGAGCCATCTTCAGGTATTTGTTCATCGATGTCTTCGTTCGATCGCTTGCATCGAATGGCACCAACGGATAAGTGGCAAAGAGGTATTTGGTAGTGATGGCCAGGCAATTTCTTTTGTTCAATCCTCATATTTGCACAGACTTAGGTAGCTTGACCATGTACTAAGGATGCCAGCTAGTCTTTGCCGACGGTACAACTGACTAATGTAAAATGTGAGGTGGACAGATGACGATCTGACGTAGGGAAATAAAGTCGTTCAACAAAAGGTTAATCATCGTAAGTTGTGTACACCTCCCGGGCTGGGGACCTCGCGGCTCATGTAGTAGGTGACTGGAAACGTTAGTTGAGACGACGGCTAATCGAGCTCAGTGACGTGAATGTTGTTGTTTGGTTGAGTTGTCTATGAAGTGAGTGTATTTAATGACACGAAGTAGTAAAACCTGTCAAGACGCTGTCTTGCTGATGACGTCTTACTTTCACTTGCAGCTCGGTTGTTTGTTTACGAGGTGTAGGCACCCTGATGCTGAATGTCCGAATATAGACGTGGCTATCTTTGGTAGTTAGATCCCTATCCTTTCTGTTTTTCCCTTCCTGTATAGAGTTTCCTTTTTTCTTCGTGGTTGTATGACAGTTGAGCATAAGTGAGAATCGTTGAGGTTATGCTGTCTACGACGATGATGTGGAAACCTCGTTACTGCATGTTTAAATTTGGACAAATGTTTTTGTTTGATGTTTCATCCCGTCCCTGTCTCTTTTTTATTTAAGAATAAGGGCTCTTTATTTTCATAATTGTGTAACCCTTAAGCGTCAGTCACAACCGTCAATATGTGATGTTACAAAAACACGTCCGTGCGAAATTTCCCGTTTTCGACGGAATTTGCTTATTATAACTGTCCGCAATAGTCTATCATTCGATCATGGGTTCCGGTCGTGACCATCCCAGATGTTGTTTCTGTCTTCGTTTTGACAACCTCACCATTTTTATCTCACGTGAAATGTAGTATATGGAGTAATGGTAAATTGCCTGTACTGTTGTCCTAATCTATCAACGTGTTGGAGGTATTCCAATAGTAACGACGCCAACTTTAAGATAAACGGTTGCCAGTCTCACCAGTTACCGCGGGCGCACTTGTTCTTTGGATTTAAACCGACTGGTCCACACTTATTTACCCAGTTCATTGACTTCCTAAGCGTTACATCATCGTCCTCATCTCGTTCAGCATGTATTACGTGGATGCCTCACTCAAAACGATAATAGCTGGAACCGCACATAGGTACAAAGGTCATTCGAGGGCTGAACTTGGTGTGGGGATGTCAGCTCACCCGCGGCATACCGAAAGTCGTCTACGGGCAGTCTCAGATCATACTGTTCAGAATTCGATGTTGGGCAACTGCAACGAAACTCCGCTCCATCAAATATCATATAGGGAGAAAATGAAACACATTTTGATCTATCCTCACGGTGCCGACTAAAATTCAGTTTTATTTCTGCATGCAACATATTAACGTCAGTTTTTGAATCTGAGCCCCAGCCCGGTCATTTTCCAACGGGACTGACTCTTCCTCTGTATTTTGGAGATAAGCGATTTGCATCTTTTAAAGCGTTCTATCATGATAGGTTAAATAAGAGTATAACGAAGAGTGCCGCTGCAGTTGGACGAGTGTTTCACGGAGTTAGAAAGAAGTTTAAACTCTTTTGTTAGAAGTTCATGTAAAGTAACCGGAGAGATATGCATGTATTCACACGATCGATTGGCGGTATCCGATTCGGATTAGCCTGTATTCACAACGCAGAAGATGAGGCTCCGTGGGGTTGAAAACGACTTCAGACGCACAACGAAAGCATGGTTCTTCTCGCTTTAGTAAAAAAACATATTTTTAACTTGGCGAGACCACGTCAACTTGTGACTAACCGTAACACCGAAATACCCAATAGACTAAGGCTCAAGAAGAATCTTGTTTTCGATCTCTATTTGGGGACAAATATCGGAAAGCTTCCTTTGAGTAAAATAAAACATAGTTGCTTTTGGACTTATTGAACGACAAAGGGCGTGCACTAGACAGCAACTGGCTGATTCAGTTATGTCATTCTGCGTGGCGAGGGAGGAAGATAATTCCGAAGGTTGGACTCCAGGGACGACAGCATCCGCAAATTTTAGCCAAAACAAATTCCTGGGAATCGACTTGGGGCTCAGAGATGAGGGAAAGAAAAATGGAGAACGAATTACACTCCAAAGAATACCTGAACTCATAAATGGTGCAGAAGTTAATCGTATAAACTGGGTGAATATCACTCACTTTGATAAGACAGAACAAAGTCTCCGTATTGATGCTGTTGAAAATATCGTTGCACTTGGTTAAATAAACAGGTCACCTTAAATATGCTATCCGGGGATGGCAACATTTGATAGACAAGAAAGGACAATTTGTCATTAATCGACTGAGACTGACAATACGCAGGTTGATGTGAATTAGTTTGTTTTATTCTGCAACCTTAGATGTTCAAGCAGAATTCGTCAGTTTCTAGAAGTGGGAACACCACTATTTCTGGAGTCTGAATCATACATAATTGTCAGTTGTATGACCAAGGAATGCCTCATGCCCGATTATCGTAAATTATGCAGTTCCGTTATTGAAAGGATAGTGTCTCTATGCTCACATTGTCTGTCGCCTGCTGCTGTCCAGTTTTCATTATTGCTATGTGACTTCCTCCTATCACCGACCCAGTATTTTAAATGGCGGTTGGAAATGAGTTCAAACGTCCACTAAGGCATCAGAATGTCTTCTTGTTTGCATTCTGGTGCTTCATATGAGATAGATCTTATGTTTGAACTTTACCACCTTCGGTTCCGTCCTTGTTCGCACACAACGGATGGCGCATCATTATCGTCGACTCTAATTTATCAAAGTGATAAAAGGACCGGAAGAAACGTACAAACTGGAGTCATGGACACCTCTCAATCTGAATGATATCACCTGGGCAACTACTTATTTGCGGCTTTTACTGCTTCGCCTGTTCGGTTATCTGTGAATTCATAAGTCCGAACATCAAATGAGGCATTCTGTCTTTAATTATGGATAGCGTCTTGCCGGCCCTCGAGTGTCTAGTTTAGTCAAAATAAGACAGCCGGTTTTTCTTTTAGGTGATAGAACGGGAGAGTATGCATCAAGTTCGAGCAAACGCCACCTGTCCCAAATAAAATCGCAGCATGTCAACATCATAGTATCATGAATAAATGATTAATTTAATTGTCTTGTTTGCGGCCTCAAGTTTTCCTGTTTTTCGTCACAGCCTGCTGAGGTGGGTTTTGCTCAGACGTTATATTTATCGTTCGTTGGTTAGTCTGATTACGTTTTCCAAAACTGGACTACTCTCGTCGAGTTCATGCGTTACCTCGATTTCTAGTTGGGCCAATTAAGGTGCGGTCTACGGACCAAGTTGATGTACAACCCTTGGGAACTTCTTAGACATGTGAATCAAATCTAGATGGGCTACGACACAGTTCTTGGATAGGTGTTCAATTGACGGTGTTTGTCCTTTCGCAGTATATTGGCCTGTTTGTTATCAAGCCATCCAAGTTTATATTAGTAACTCTCGAAACTTGACTGGTAATCGAGGTTATCGTTAGTGAGCGCACTCAAACTGGAAATTGAAACAAGTGAGTAATTACTACTAATCACATCAAAAACTCGATATAATAAGGCGAATTTGAAATCAGTAAGTTACTTATAAGCGATTGTGTCACCGGATGAAGTAAACGAATCAGTAGCTTCTCACTTATTTTGAGGCCACTATCTCTTGGCAGTCAAACCGCCTAGTTTATGGTTTTGTCCGCCATGTGTTTCCGAAGTGTCTTGGTTTGTTTTAATCCATTAGGGACGTTGCTCTGATTTATATAAGTAATGTGACTGTGGTGTTCGCACTTGCTTAGTGGTAAGGGTATCGAACTCGCGACTCGACTCACATTCTGTTTTGTGCCTTTTCGCTGCATGCTACTGTTTTTTACAAAGAACTTATCCGAATGCGAGAACTGAGATCGAATGTGGTAGATGTTTAGTTTGAAATAATCTAAATCCCTGAAATTCAATCCAAAATATATTCTCTTGACTCACGCTTCCGATAAATCTTGCAGTTCACTGTCATTTATGTGAAGTCTTGGTATGTTACGGCTCTTCGTTGCCAGTTCCAATATTCGCTTAGGATGTACGCGAGGACGAGCAAGATATTGTTCACATCTTACTTCACGGTTTTAACATCTCCCAATTTCTCTGGCCTAATTTTCACGTGTCTCCGTGTAGCCACTTTCGAATCGGTCCCTTGATTGTTCTGTCTTGTTCTTCATTCCCATATTTTCAGTTCGAAATCGTCCCGGATGCTGAACAGCCAAAAGCGGCCCAATCATGTTTCGGAACACCCCAGAACTCTCCCATCTAAACATCTTTCGAATACTTCAACGCCTAAACCACCGTTCACTCGTTTGGACACCTCTCTGTCAAAGTATGCACGTATCCAACTTCCCCCACAAGGGATGGTATATTTGGATTTCTTTGTGTAACGATCTGTTTGTGTACCATAGACGACCTGTGAAAATAGTAGTTTTGTGTGTGGCCTCTCCATATTTCATAATCTATGTTATGTCAGTCCCTTTCGGAATCGACTCTTATGTGGAACCTGATTGAATCACACAAAATGTGGAGTGAGTGCAACAGTACGTGGTCCCAACCGTCCTCGGGCGAATATAATATCATAGTGTGCGAAATCTTGCGCGATTGCCATAACGTGTGTTAACGGGGATTCAGGGCATCTAGCTATTCATGCGGCACATTTATGTGGACTGTTAGGTACACAAGCCGCTGTCTTAGGTTAGTTCGGTTGTGTTATTCTCTCATGTTAACAACATTCGCACAGTAGTAAGTACGCTGCTGATGATTTCATCGGCGTTCATCCTATTGAACGTCATCAATCATATTCCGTCTGGTGACGCTCACACTCGGTTCAGTTATACCCGCTGCAGGGCCGTCCGGAGATCTTGACTGATAGCCACTCATTTGGTGACACTCCATAAATCGCTAGCTTATTGGTCATTGATTGTTTCTTCGTAAGTTGATCGTTGAATGCACCCATTTGTATGGTGAGATCCGACTATTTAGAAAGACTAGCTTAGTGTTAATTCTGAAGGACTGTTGTCTCGCTTGACATCAGAAGAGAAAACATGCTCTTCTAGATGAGCCTGGTGTTTCGTCTTCCATTTGTCCCGTTGGAGCAACTCTGCATCAGTTCATTTTTTGCATTTTTTTTCCACTTGTTGCTGCTTGAGAAAACTGGTTCATTTTCCTAATCTATCATAAAACTAGTCTGTGACCATGGATCTCCTCCTCTTTTACGACATCGTACATTTATAAAATCGTGTTTCGATTAATTTTGTGCCGTCAGTTCACTGGATTATCGTCTGCATCCACAATCAACGATCACTGGATCAGCAGCTTCTACTGCAGGTCTCATGTCGTTCACTCCCATGCGTCCCGGTCTGGGTTCTTTAGTACGAAGTGCAACGTTGTGTTCAGGGCTCCCGAGCACAAGGGTAACCAAATCGATTGGTGCACCAGCCGATCGAAAGACCGCAGACACCCCTTCGGATACTGCTGGATTGGACGTGACTGCGAACTTACTGGACGATGGTTAGTTAACGTTGTTGTTTTTGTGACAACTTGTTTGTTCACGTAAAAGCGTGTAATATCTCACTAATTTACTGTTCAGCAAGTTTTCATTGACGCTTCAGTGGGGTATTCCTTCACATCCAAACGCACTTGAGAATGCGGTAGAATTTGCACCTGATTTGGTACGCAGTTTGTTTTACTTTTGGACAGTAAAGCGAATATTGCGGACACTCGATCCTTGACATACTGAGAAGACAATCATGTGATCATGTGGCCGAAACTTTATTGTAAAGTGGACTGAACTGCTGGAAATATTACATGGCTTCTGTAATCAAAACACAAATTGCGAAATACTATCTAAATGTGTATTACAACGTCAACACTACCTGGGCCTTTCATTTTGCCTACATACTTACTGGGACCTTTGTTACCAAGGTGATTTTCCTCTCTCTGCATTGCTCTTAAGCCTACTGTTAACACGGTAGTGAACTCTGTCCGGATCGGTGTATACTTGTATATTTGTGATCTATTCCTTTGGTGTACGTGCGATTTTGTAAGTTATCCGCACCAAATTTAGTACGAATAAAGTCAGACAGTTTGGGCCTCGAAATCACATTCATGTGATTTCGATTACAACCACCCTGAGGAAGAAGCCACCCGAGGTGATTGAAACGTAGAGTATTACAACTTGCTCTTTAACTGCAGCGTGTACTTGTAAAGACGCGACGATATGGTATTGGTATTGAGTTGTTACCCGAGTTGTCTGCTTAGTTCGAATACGCTTCGTCATCACACCAAGTAACATCAATCGTACCGTTTTGAGTGAAGCGTCTCGACCATTTCGGAAACCTTATTCTGCGGGTCGATGTAAAATGTCCGATGCCAATAAATTATAACTGACGTATGTGCTAGCTGATGGGCCTCGTGGTAATTGGTGCGTCCGTTGCTATGGTGATTTTTGTGTTTGGTTTGTTAACTCATTGTTCCGGTTACTGGTTCGGATTTGCTCCAGGTACACCTGTGTTATTGCTTCTCTGATCGTCGTGATCTTATAGGATTGAGTCTGTGTCGGTGTTTGTGCTCTTCTAACTATTCTCACATTTTCTAAGCCCAACTCGTGCTTCTTGTTATCCGCATGTAGCTTTCGTTCCAAAATGAATGCGCCAACCTTCAAAGTTGAGCATTTACTCAATTCTGACGCGAATTGTTCGATTGACCAGTGTTTCTCTATTCCCTAGTGGTACACGCACGTGCGTACTTACATACGTCTAACGGATTAGTGAGTGCTCAGTAGTTCCGTTAATTCGTCCTACTGGGCACTTGTCGACCCGATTGATTACTGTTAACGATGCGATCTGATAGTCCCATGCTTGCCAGCATGAACACACGCCATCCATACCAAATGACTTCATTCCCTGTAACTGACTGGGGAGGCATTTCCATCTAGTGATGGTTTGGGTCACGTCAGCCATTTCACTGGCATCGAACTGAACAAGGCTGTGGGACCATCGTGACGTGATCACGGCGTCTGCACAACAGGATAATCGACCTGGGTTTGTTTCGTTCGGAACCGTTTGAAAATTTAGACTTACTCAGTGGGGAGTATTCCCGATGCACACTTGAGTTAATCAAAACATGGTACTCAAAGTAAAATTCGGTTTATAACACAGACCTAAATCGAGTTTATAGACCGAGTGGAATCAGCCAATTAATTGGACCTGCTACCTCATCGACAACAGGCGACCGATCATGAATTTCACTCCCATTCTGTCCCTAATGTATTCGTCTTTGGACGTTTGCTGCCTGAGGTCTTAGGTTTTGGGCGGTTGACCTTTGACCTCCCACTTAGTACAATACTATACGTCTTTCATAACGATCGATTCGCTTTTTTCGAGGTCGTACTAATGGTGCTACCTAGCCTGATGACGCACCATTTGCAAGCTAAACAGTCAGCTCGGAGTAAAACCCAACTATAACAGCATCCACACGCTGAACTACAAACCGATCCACTCACTGTCAGTGCGGCGAAATTTTAGCGCAGACACCGCGATACGCTGTTGACGGTTCTCATCAGATCCACAGGAATTACAACGTGCTCTGGAAAGTGTAGTGTTCATTCAGGATACATATCTGTAGAAACGCAGGAGACAAGCGCGGACGAGATCATCTTGGCCTCCGACTATCTGCAGCTTACTTGTTGCGCTCTCAGCCAGTGTAGATAACACACCCTGAGTGTAGATTACTTCCTTAAAACGTTGTGTCTGCGTTCGTTGTTTACTTCGGTCCACTTGGAACAGCTTACAATTCCTTGACACCTCAATGTGAACGAACTTATCGAAGACGGTATAATGTTCATTGTCCTAGGATATGTTTACTAACTGAAGGACGTGATAGTTCTCTTTGATCAAGTGTTTTATGCCCACATTAATCAATATATAACTTGTTAGCTCTATCTAACTCTCAAACCTGAAATTGTTTTCGATTTATCGCCGTTTTGTGATGCTGATATTCGGTTTGGTAATAGTAGTAGCTTATCAATACAACACGTTTGCGTTCGACCACTAATGGTAGTGTAACGATTTTTCAATAATAACTGGGTCGAATATATCGGTGTTCAAAAATATGGCATGATTTCAATCAGAGCCAAGTTGTGATCCGTTCACTGTTTTTTTCCCATTTCGCTTTGGTGATTTCCCTCAGTAGTTTTGGTTTACTTTCATGAGGTGACTCAAAAACAGCCACCGCTCTCAATCCAGAACGTCTTGAGTTCGCCCCCCCCCAGAATGGTGTTCATGTCCAAAATTAATATGGCTGTCTCTTGCTGGAGGCGAACGCGACATGCCCTAATGGTTCTCATTTATCCTGTCTCCCTTTGCCTTCAAGCACTGTTAATTGACAGTACATGCTCAGCTCTTCATTCGTCTCATAAGATCTCTGGTCATGTTTGTGTGAATCATTCATATCTGTTTCATATGCAATCGATATTTCTGAAGCATCGGTCAATTTCATTGGTGAAACCGGACGACAGGTATATTTAGTTCACGTGACCCTAACTCAGTTTCATGGGAGTCCAATGGTTAGATTGATTAATATTTCTTTCAGTTGAGTGAGTTAACATATAAATTGGCTTTCGTAATATCACTTTGTAATTGATTGCAAATGAAAACCGCCCTACACTTTTCATTACCTTCAGGTTTTATGTTTGTCAATCTTATCTAACTGTTCCACTACTATTAGCTCAATGCGGACGCCATAAATATGTGTTGTTTTACCTCTTCGACACTATTACTCGGTCGAATATCAGTACCATAAACCACCTTCAGCTTCAACTGGTTTGACTTTGAATGTTACGACGAAAGGTTTATGCTACCCAAATGTGTACAGTTACCCACTCACAGTCTTCTCAATGTTTTCTTCTCCATCAGTGGACTTTTTCATAGTCCTCCCGCTCGTCGTTCTGTTCTGTTTCCACAGTTTCGTCTTTACAAACGATTAGTGACTCAAGGTGCTTGTGAAAACGAATTTCTACGAAAAATCTGATTTGTCCACTGTTAGCTTGTTAATTTGTATGGGTGTATTTGTCTCGAAAACTAGTTTACATGCCATTCCATCGTTATGTTAAACAGATTTCGTTGTTGTCAACTACGGTAAATCAGACGTTTTAATTCAAAAAGGTTCAACAATGTTTTGCTGAAGATCTCTGACTGTCTAACTGAATGCCTCCCTTCCCTAATGACTTCCAAGCTTCGGTACCTCTCGATCCCGAGTTGGTTTATTTGACAAAAGTCTCGTTTAGTTTCGCGTGCTAAGCGTCTCTTTCGTGTAATAAAAATACGCGCAATTCTGATTTTCACTCATGCTATGCAAGAGTTGATGGGATACTTAAGATCGAGGCTTTCGTCCAGTGTTCTTGCTTGCTCATCTCATTCGGTACTGTTGAGACAACCGCTGTCTCATCTTCATTATATAATATATATATATAATAATGTATAATATATATGTAATCCTCATTATTTTCTGTTTCCGAATGCATTCTTTTATAACGCCGTGTTACCGTTGTTGACATTCTATAAATGAACGTCATGAATCTCACTCAAAGTCTCAGTCTACATGTTATAAATGGCCATAACTGTTAACTGGGATATTACGCTCGTTTTCTGGACGTGATATTGATTGCTGATTGGCTGGCGCGTTTCTTCTGTCTTACGTTGCGCTGCATTTAAACAATAATGGCAGGTGACACACCGAATTCCATCTGTGGGTTGAATTTACCGCTCTTTTCCCTTTTTTGCTTCAGATATGGACGAATTACTTTCCAGTCTGGCAGAAAAATCTGTGAATGATTTGGCTTCCGTTTAATGCGACCATGATTGCTGGTTTAACTTTGTACATATAATCCACCCAATTCACTGTTTGTAAATACTACTTCGTTTAGACGTGCATGGTGGCTTTTTTTCCTTTTAAGTGTTCTGTAGTGGACGGTTCGCTCTAATGTGTGTTCGACCTTTGTTGTGTGTCGTTGAAGTGCACTGCTTCTGACCGGTCAGTCCCAATTGAGTTAATCACGGACCAAATTGAAGTGCCTTCTGCATTTTCCTCTAATCTGAATAGATGCTATCTTATTTACTAAGAAAACCTCCCGGTATTGTTTAGTTCATCTTGATGTCACGCTTGAGCGATACGCACATTAACAACAACCAATGCGTGACACAATCAGGTCGCTAGTACCCTGGATTGACAATTCGGGCAACATACTTGGTGGCTATGAGAAGACTGTACAACTGGCAGGTAATTGACTTAACGGTTCAGTTGTGAGGGGTTTCGCCGCCTGTCGTACCCTCGGTTTGCCATTCGGGCATTCGTAACGCGGAAACGAATTTTTACATCGACGGACGCCCTAGTGTATTCTTCGTCCTAATCGCGTCATTCATAGTACTCCCAGGAACTCGGTTGCACAGCTAGATGCCACGTTCATGTTAACTAACAAAGATCCGTGATTTCGAGGGCATTGTCGCACCACACGTCATTTTTGAGTTGAACTTTGTACTGCGGTTGTCTGCTCCTGGTAAGCCTTACGAGTTGGTCTCTCAAGAAACCCGTCTGCGCTGGGACTACTAGCATTTTAAACCGACCGTGCGAACAACTTCACACGTTGGTTTCATGTTTTCACCATGGTCGCACAATTCTCATCGGCGAGCACCTCGTTCTGGTTTCAGCTATTCATTAACGACTTCACTGAACACTAATCCTAACTACCGCTGATGCCACCAGCAGTTTAGTAGTCGTGCTCGGTTCTACTGCAACTTTTGTTCCTTCCCTAAAAGACAAAATAGTCATGCATCATGGGACGGCTGGCGTTGCTGCCCCGTTGGCGTCAATTTTTCCCTCGAGTCCGCCAATCGGTAGTTCACAACCTTGTTGTGAATCGCGGCCTCCCGGAACGAAAGCAAAAACTAGTC
>LUCH01001625.1:0-18143 GCA_013368495.1 Paragonimus heterotremus
CGAACGACTCGAAAAGTTTTGGGTCTGTACCCGATCCAAAATATTGCGATCAAATATAGCGATCAAATCAACGGTAATCGACATTAAACGAGACCCGAGAGAGGCGACGTGTTCGACATCGCGTGTGCATTTGTTGCGGTTTCACTAACAAATTGTCCAATGATGTAGCCAGTTTTCGCATACTACCGCCCCAGTGGTAGTGGATCATCAATTTGTAGTGATTCGGAACGTTAGATCAATAGATTGTTACCTAGAGAGAATGATGAGTTGCCAAACAATAGGCTTTATTCAACTTGTAAACAAGTCATATAGCTGTAATGCAAAATAGAGAACTTTATGAATAATGCAGACGAAGGAAAATATACAAGTGCATAACACGCACACAGGGTCACTATTGTGTTAATATACGTTATAAAGGTTGTTATTATGATTTAATGAAGCTGTCTGTATTGTCTAACCTTTGCACCAATGTACTCCTTGGCCGTGATTTTCTCAAACTTCACGAAAAGTTGAAATTCCTTCAATTAGTGAAAAACCATTGTTCTCCTTATGCACCGTTTGAAAATTTAGTGCCCAACTGCAAGTCAGTTGCAACCAGGTCGCGACGTCACGCGGTATGCGACGAAAAGTACATTCGATTAGAAGTCCAGATTTTTTTGAGAGGCCGTGTTATTGAACTGCCGCTTTCTCCATGGCTTGCTCAGGTATTGGTAGTTACAATTGAACGGCACGGAAAGCGAACAGTAATAGATTATAATCAGATTATTAATCAATACACTCAATTTGACGCCTATCTTCTACCAAATATCAACGTGGTAGTCGAGAAAGCCTCCCAGTATTCTGTTTTTAGTGCCCTAGATTTGTAAAGCGCTTATCGTCTAATAACTAAAGAAGAAGAGAAACTTTATACTGTTTTCGAAGCATGTGGAAGTCTCTATCAATCTTACCGTATGCAGTTCCGAATGACCAACGGTGTTGCGTGTTTCCAACGAGTAATATATAAATGTATTAAAGACGGAGGATTGCATGTCATTTTCATTCACGTGGATAATATAACCGTATGCGGTGTGAAAGTCAAGAATCATATCAAGAATCTGATAAGACTTTTCGAGGCTGTTAAAAAGTGTCACTCAAAATGCTACGAAAAGATATGTGCGGAGTTGAAGCCGAACTTCTAGATCCCGCCAAACAGTACTCTACTTGAAGCGACTGCACCCTTCGAAAGATTGATTGTCGATTTTAAGGTTGCTCCTCAATCCGTTACTTGTAAAAAGTACTTATTAAGGATCACTAATGAATGCTCAAGATTTCCGGTTGCGTTCCCCTGTCCGGATACGACGACATCCATCGTTGTCAAGTGCTTCTGCTAGCTGTTTTCGATATTCAGCATGCCCTCTCACGTTAACTCCGATCGAGACTCTGCTTTCATGTCTGAGAAGTTGAAAAGTTTCCTACATAGTAAAACTATTGCCACCAGTCGAACCACTGCTTACAATCCCCAAACACAAGGGTAGGTCGAGAGGATGAACGGCACACTTTGCCGAACGATAGTGGTTACGACGAGCCCAAGAGGCATGTCATGCAGTTATTGGGAATTTGTACTGCTTTACATTTCATATGGCCTCTTTTGTACAGCAACAAACGCAACCTCACACGAATGACTATTTTCCTAACAGAAGGTCAACCTAGAGCATCTCTTTACCGAGCTTGCTTACCGTTCCAGGACCGGTCTTAATGCAAAACCATTTAAGATCCTCAAAGTATGACCCCTTGGTTGATGAGTTCGAGTTACTCTAGTGCAATCCCCAGCGGGAAAGACGAGACAGTGGCCACCCGTCACCTAACACTCAAGGGATAATTTGCGCATTCACCCCTTAACGATATCTACTGCTATGACAATACCGATTTTGATTCCTTTACCGAAGCTGATGACTCAAATCAGTTTGAGTTTGTTGTGATATTCGAATTGCGGACCGACACTGTCCAACAAGTGGTCACAATTGCGGAATCTCTTTCTGAGCCTCATACTGACAGACATTGACATCGACAGACGAGATATGACACCAGTGTTGGAAAGACAACAGCAAACTCGTCCATACAACCCAAAGAACGGAGAAGACCGATGTTACTTTCGCACTGAACTCTGAAATCACATTCCATGAACCTCCTTTTAACCGTCACCTTCTCCCTTATTTCTTATTACAACATTATGCATCAACTCTATATGTCATCACCACTCATCCTCGTGACTAGCCCCGGAACATTCTCTGTGAACCTTCCCAAATAAGTCAAAGTAGCTGGAGAAAATTTAATACACTATCTATTGATGCACAACATTAACTGACTGTTTTATTACGTTTCGTTTTTCTGTTTTCAACTCCCATACCACTGTTGTTAGATGAATAAGGCCTAATTCTTGAGCAGCAGGTCTTCTCTACTCAATCTTGTTTGAGCACTCGCTTGTCGTTTACATAACAACTATTTTATACCTTCCTAATGTTGTTTGTCCTGATCATTGAGCTGCGGCTCTTGAAAGAATATTCACTTATATTCCCTTATTCCCAGACTACCCAAAGGGATTCATCCGCCGTTAATTTGAGCCTCTCATCATGTCTTCCACGTTGATAATTGACATGGGTGGAGGTTCTCTTAAAGTCGGTTTTGCTGGAGAACAGAGACCAAAGTAAGTTGATATTCTACACACTTCTTTCTTTTCAGAATTATCGACAACTGTATTTTCAAGTCGAAAACCCTTTCTGGAAAAACATTTATCGGTAGTCAGATAGAAGATTGCAACAACTTATCCAGCCTTTATTGCATCATGCCGTTTAAAAAGGTGGGTGCTGTTCTATTTTTTATGTGTTTAATTTGGTTTTATGATGCTAGTAACATCATTTATACAGCCAATTGGCCACAGTTAATGGCTTTTGTATCACAAGGTATGGATTGGTTTGGTATAGAACAAGACTTGTCAAGATGAATAGTATCGTCCCCTGGAACAAAACATTAGGGTTCAACCGATTGGAAATTTGTTAGAAGAGGAGCTTCATCAGAGAATGTGAATGACTTTTCCTCCAAACTACCTTTAACTTGATATTGATAATATTGTAGTTGCACTATGCTCAACCATCATATTTATGTGATCTTACATCGGATCATGTTAAATAATTGGCTTAGATGTCAAAATCCTGACTTCAGGGTTCATGTAATGCACAAGAGTTGAGGGTCGTTATAACGTTTTCCTTTTAAAAGGCTAGGGGAATTTGTTGAAAATATTCAGAAACCAGCGACATAGGGTTTGACTAGACGGTAATGTGATAGCTCAATCAGTCGTTCGGTACAACGGTTATGAAGAAACATTTGGTCCCAGTGACCACCAGCGAGTCGGTTCGAACTGCTCCCAAACACTTAAACCCTTCTTGGGTCACATTGTTGCTTACTGATTTGCAAATGAGTGGATGGATTCAATGTTTGAGAAACAGAAGTGCAGCAATCGAGAAAAACAGTTTTATTTAAAAGTGTATTCAATTCAAAAGAATGATAGTTGCGCCAAGCCATTCACAGCGACACAATACTGGTTCCGATTTACCTCTCAAGTGGTTGTAAGATCCCCAACCTGACAGCTTTATTCAACGGAACACTCTAGATATAGTTAACAAAGTGTTGTAACCAGATCTACGGCCTACAAGCGCGTAAACCGATAACAGAATAACGGTTAATGAAATGGTGTATAACGGAACGACGGTCAACGTTAATGAACAACGGACTACGGAGTATACATGACCAGTTCGTAACTTCTCGGCTAACCCAAAGCATGAGCACAGGATAAAGATTGGTTTCTTGACAGAGCACTTTTTATGTCACACATTCCGAAGACAACACGGTCACAAACTAGATCATATTTAAAGGGTTTGCGACTAATCAGAAAACAACGTCAGAAGGTGGACCAGACAAAGATCCAGACAGTACAATGATGTCCCAATTAAAGGACGGGCGTGTAGGCGAGGCGCCAGAAATTGGCACAAAGGTTGAGAACGCTCGTGAAGGACGAAGTGGCACATGATCATCGTGCCGACAATGAAGGTCATTTCAAACAGTAATGAGTTAGACTTTTCCAAAGGCAAGTAAAACGGCATTTTCATGGAATTTGGTTCTTCCCCAACATAAGGCTAACTACAAGCAAGCTAACAAATCTGTTAAGATTAATAAATAAACTGTACCTTATAGTTGTTGCAACCAGTATTTGTCAGGGTGCGGTATGTTGCGTCTTTCCCGTTCCGTCTCAGACCTCTAATAGTGTGACCACGTGTAAGAGAACCTGATAGTTTTTGGTTTGACAGTGTTCGTGGCCAGTGATCGTCTCAAACCGTAAGCGAGATAATATGCATGCCGTATATCTCCAATACTTTTCTTCCCAGTTTAGATCTTAGCATAGGAATCTATTTTCCGAGAGATAAAGGTTTCATTTTCATGCCGGTTAATCAGTTGGCTAACCGGCATTGGCCCACCGGACACAAAGGCCCGAAGGAATATGACCACGCATCCTGGTCTTATTCCTTCGGGTTAACACTTGATAGGTGGTGTGTGATTGGAACCACAAGTGGATACAGCGCAAGCCACATGTTTTGATGGTTAATCACATGCGTCCTTTAATTTCGGTCACTGTGACAGGCTAATCCGAAACGGATACTACCAACAGTGTGTAGGCGAGTACGAGAAAGGATGCTACCGACGTTAGTCGTGTTGAACGAGCTGGACTTTGCAACCGTGTCGGGCTCACAATGAATGAACACGGCTGTTTATCTAGGTCACGTTGCCGTTCAGAATGTAGGGTAGAAGTTCGTTAAACGTTGGACTGTGTCGAGGTATCAAAGACGACATGTTTATACAATTATTAGTGTGAGCATGAACATGATGAGATTGATAGGTTGATTCTCGAAAATGTTTCATTCAGGATTATCAGGCCAAGAGCACAACTACACTTCAGTTAGACAGCTTATCCAATCTACTGTTTACAGACTTGATTCCATTGCTTCATTACTTCGGTTCAAACTGACCATTGCTCCCACATCGTGCATAAGACTTTCGCTGTCAATACGATGAACCAGTGTGATATCAGCCGTATCCAGTACGATGGCGGCGTCAAAAGATACTCCCCTGACTGAGCCTACACTTTCTGTTATCGAATGTAACCATTCCTCAAGGGTGTTGCAACAGGTGTGCGCTCACCCTATTCACCTAGAAGATCTGTCAACCTAGGCCCTCGCTCAGTGTCAGATTTCTATTTCAATATTTTAGCCCCTGTTCTCTGGGGTCCACTTTGTTTTAGACTATCGTTGAAGTGCTGTAAATCATGCGCACAGGCGGCTTCCTGTCCATATCAGGCACAAGCTAACTAATAAACGCTAAATGAGCCCTCATTGGGACGTCCGAAATTTGCCCACAGTGAACTAAGGTGACTGCAGAGGTGAATAGGATAAGGTCGATGTTGGACTGCAGTGAATAGCGAACTGACCATTAAAAGATACAGGGTTTGAGGTGACAGAGTGAGCCTTGGGCTGTGCAGCGATTAATTATTTTTTTAAGAACATAGGCATTTCCAGAAGGGCAGCACAACGTATACGAATTTTCAGTTTCTAGCCCCTCACAAGGATGCTACAAAATCATATACACCTCAAACTTTGCAAACAGGAATGAGAGAACCTTCAAATGGTTCTAGTTATATGAGTGAAACCCGACAGTGTGCGTTTGGACAATAATGTGTTTTATGATAGAGCTGTTGGCTTCGGTGATGTTCTTGAGATGGAAAACTTCGAGGCTTTTGGAGTTTCTGTTGGACTAAGTTTGGTTTGGTTTCATTCGATGTAGATAGCGGGGCACGTTATGTTTCTTTGGATCTGTGGTGAGCAACATTCCACTTCAAAAACTTAATTGGATGCATTCAAACCACGCTTACAAACTATTCTGACTGAGTATGATCCAGTCACATCTTCACTTCTAAGGAAGCAGCTCTATGCAATAAAGCTATACATCATCAAGTTGCTGAGACGAAAGTATCCTTACCATCAGTTGCCACCGCACAGCTTCAACGTGTACACCAGACACTTGGTTATTAAAATGCATATTACGGAGGCAGTTATTGAAAGAGGCCGATGGTATTTGGAATTTGGGACTAATATTAGATATTTGTTTAATGCAGACAATAGCGTTCGGTCCGATACTTTTTCGCCTGCTCTCTGGAAAGCGGTTTTTGGGGTTACATCCGGTTCGTATAATCACAATCTCTACGAAGTTGAATCGGTGGACAGATTTACTCGTGATCGATTACGAACTGTTCTCTGAGGAGGCAACGCTTATTGATAGGCTGATGAAATACGTTGCGTTTTCTTCTACCGTTGTTCTTCCATTTGGTAAATTGGATCGACAGATAATTCATCAGGTACAACATTGAATACGGTTGAAAGAGTAGGACGAATTTGAAAATGATGGTGAAGAAATGGATGGCTTTATGTCACACAAGATGGGAGGAGATTTTGATTATTTTGTTCGCGAACGTCTACTTAGAGACATCTATCTAGTTGTTTTTACTGACAGGCAAAATCGGGATGAAACATGACTAGGTGATACAGATGATACAACTCTGGAAGATATATTGTGAGCCAGACCGACCGAATTGAAATTCATACTAATACGAGCGCGCTCAGTCACAGTATTGGGGTGTAGAATTCAATAGCGATCCTTTGGTTATGAGAAGATGCCGTTCAATAATGCTGTTACTTCTAAAAAAACACGCTACTGACAAGATTTTATATCATGTGGGTCCTTCTCAGGTGATCGTCCTCCCCAAGTAACCACTTTTTCACAGACCCATGGGTCGCTGCTTGTGAACAGTTTGAATCGATTTCGATACTCGCATTTGAGAAATTTAACGAATCTCATCCTTTTGTTTGGTATCAGTTTAAACTAATCATGAGGCCGATTGTACCCATTCATTCTGTGATGTTTCTGAGTTGAGCGTCAATCTAACAGGCTTTATCTACAGATATGTATCAGGGCTATGATCGAACAGTTTCGCCTTCCCTACCCCACCTGTTGTCACGCGTTTTTATGTACGTGTGTAAATAGTTGCAGTCTTACGTTCTACTTTCACGCTTGTTCATAAGGACCCTTGTTTTTAACTTTTGTAAGCTGTGCGTTTCTCGCATATAGTTTCTCCGTAAAAAATTACTAAATTGATTTATCTCGTTCATTGTTCATGGCTTGCTTTTCAACACTTTCCATAGCTCTCTCAACGCTGTTGTATTGAATGTATGTTCCGATGAACCTGTCTTACTATGCATTCTGAATTTCCTTTCAGGGCTATCTGAACAATTGGGAAGTACAATTGCAAATACTGGACACAGCTTTGAAGAAAACCTTTAAAGAGGTTCGGTGAGCTTTTTGTGTTCTGGCTACCCGTAACTGACTTTTTTGTTTATCAAAAAATACAGCATCACCATTCGAAGCTCTCCGATTGCAATCTAATAGTAACGGAGCCCTATTTCAACTTCGCATCCACCAAAGAAACAATGAACGAGGTGTTTTTTGAAGAATATCAATTTGCCGGACTAATGCGGACAAATCGTGAACTCTTTTTTTCTGTTCCTCACTTTGCATCATTGCATACCTTTTAGCTGCTTTGTTGGCCGCTTACAAATATCAAGCTGAATCTGTACAACGTCTATCCAGATATTGTATGGTCATCGATTCCGGCTACTCCTTCACTCATTTGGTCCCCATGGGCGATGGTCGTGTGATGGGCCAGTTTGTGTTACGGTTTGTATTTTGATTTACCTCTCTTTCTGACTCATTCACTGTTTTGCTTATCTAGCCTTCCTGTAGGCGGGAAAATACTCACAAATCGTCTGGTGGAGATTGTCTCTTATAGGTAAGACGTTCCT
This sequence comes from Paragonimus heterotremus, assembly GCA_013368495.1. NCBI lineage: Eukaryota > Metazoa > Platyhelminthes > Trematoda > Plagiorchiida > Troglotrematidae > Paragonimus > Paragonimus heterotremus. Next base: position 7,941 of record LUCH01001625.1, read on the forward strand.
TACACTTGCAATATCTGCATCGATCACCGTCCTTTTTTCAGACATTTGGATGTACGCAGCGAGGTATATATCATGAACCAGTGCAAAGAGGATGTGTGCTATGTTTCAACCGATTTTTGGAAAGATTTGGAAACAGCCAGGTCAGCCTTTTATATGCTTGCTCCATTGTTGTGGGCATATGCTTACACCTGTTCGCTTAGTCGTTCAACGTATACGAGGTTTTGAAAACATGCTTTCCGCTTGCAGACTGTATTTCCGTTCTTGTAAGCGAATGGAAAACGTTTTTACAAAACCCGTCGATTATGTTGATAAAACGCATTTTATAGGCTTTTAGTAGGGTCGTTTTTTTGCCTTCGATTGAACGTCACTTTCAAGAAGGTGTCAGAATTCGGGTGAGTGCATCGGCTAACTAAAATTATTACCTCGGTTTTACCCAGTGGATGGAGTAATCACTGCCCACACGAGGCATGCCAGGGCACATCGCACATGTCCGTGAGTCGCCTCGGGATATCTCGAATGTACTCTGTCCACTTATTCACAACTGTTCGGTCTATCTAGCTCACATTCTCGGAGCAGGAATAGGGTACTCAAAATAGGCTTTTTACTTGTCTTGTTGACTTAAACAGGCGGAATTTTAGGTTTTGCTGGCCAGGCGGTCTGTGCCGGACTTGAAGTTTGTTCTCATTTGAGCCTAGCGACAATGCATGTCGTCGTTCGATCCTGGACTTACTCTCGGATCCTCATAGTTGTAAGGCGAGCAGGTTGTCCACTACCCCATTGACATTATGTTACTCGTGACCAGATCATTAGATTTTTATGTCGATGTAATTCATCTCTTGTCTATCACATGGAGTTCAGCCTTTTTTAAATAACCATTTTGTCTCGATTTTGCATCAGATCTGACCCTAAGAAAAACCCCATTGTGCGTGAATACGTGCTACCTGATTATGCTGAGGTTCACCGTGGCTACGTTCGTGATCCGAATGCACCTGGCGACCAGTCTCTGACTTCAGATATATCGATCCCGCGGCGCGCAGCACAAAACCCAGGCTACGTTTTACGCCTAAACAACGAACGTTTCACAGTTCCGGAACTATTGTTTCACCCGGGCGATGTAGGTTATCGGGAGATGGGCTTGACTGAAGCCATGGGTTATCTGCTGTGCGAGCGCCTACCGCCCGCCGTGCGCCCAGGCGCGTGGGCTAATTGTTTGGCAATTGGCGGTAATGCTTGTTTCCCGGGATTTTTGGAACGACTGTAAGTTTTTCCACCTTTCCGTAATTGATCATGGACGTACGTGACCCTTTTGACAACTGAATTGTCCATTGTTGTAATTCCGTTCCTTGTTTTGCTTCGAACAGATGATATAATAGGGTAACTTGGCGCTCCTACGGGTTTAATTGTTTCCATTATACTGTGGTTTGTTTTGTCAGGTCACAGACAGGCGGTGCTCTGTTAAGTTGTCTTACCGCCTTATAGGCAATCGGGTGTCTCGTTGAGTTTGTGGCTACGGCGGCGCATACCAGTATACACCATATTGTTTGTGCCTAAACAAGGCGACGAAAGCTTGAACTTAGGGTGAGTAGTTTACTGATAATTCGCCGCGCAGAAATAATTGAAAGTGCGTTATCACTAGGATCTCTGTTGATTTCAGCACAGAAGTGCAACAAGACACGGTTCATGATAGACAAGCTGACAGAACCGTTCTCTTCGGTAACTGATAATGCCTTTGCACAGCAGGTTGGATAGTCACTTGGATGTTTTAAACGAGAAGCTGTTATAAAGTTCACATACTTTCGTTGAAATAGTTTATAGCCAAATGGCGTGTATTTATTGTCCCGTTAAAGAGTCCATACGATGTTTGAGAGATAATATCCCGGTTGTGAACTGTGATTCCACCACGCTCTGACAGCATACACTACCGTTTATTATCGGCGACTACTGATTTATCAAGCAAGAATGCCTATTTCGTAACCGGTTTCCACGTATAGGCTGTTCACCTGTTTGCAACTCTGTGGTATCGAAATAGTTGACTCAGTTGTTCAGAAATCAGACCCTCTATTGCCGATCGTCTAATCACAAGAGCATATGGATACTTCATCCAACGGGTTTTCTGAACACTTGCAATGTTAGATTACTTCTCCATGTGGAAACGTACGGAGGCTTTACTAATGACACGACATCAACCGCTTATGCATATTCAAAGTGACCAAATGTGTCTTTGAATCGTCCGTATTTTTGGGTGAGGTAAACCCATCTAGTCACTGTCACGATTTTTGTGATTCAATTGGAGGGATGCGCAGAATCTCGTTTTGGATCGTATTTTTTCGCTCTGACTTAAATATGTGCTTGTGACAAAGCGTCAAGAGTCATTAGGCTGTACACCGATGATAAGCGAATTATCCCGGTTGCAGTCCGGCTGGGTATGTTTTCTGTGGTTGTCTTAGTGCACCATTGTATGCTCTCACTGGTTTTGATAATACTTCGCTTCGCTTATATCACAGTGTCCCAATATGTACTGGCGTATTCAAAATGTAGATCAGAAACTGCTTTCTGGTTTAAAAACGTATACCGGGAAATTCACGTAAACGGCGTACCGTGATAACGATCTCAGCCGCATGGTAATCCGACAAAGGTCGTTCTCCAATCAATTATCATTCCTTATGCGTAATCTTTCTATGTCGAAACAAACATTCTAATCAGAAGATAACCGGTGTGAGTACGGGAGTAGACTTCTTTTTTAGGGTCAGTAATTCTATTGTTAGCTATGAGTTGAGTTGCTTATTGAGCACCAAATTGAAAAGTTCATCGTAAACTGTCGTAGTTTCCGCACATCCCCTCCACGAACCGTTTCTCGAGGAGAGCATCTGTTTTTTTTTTCTGACGTACAATCGACTTAGCTGCGACAGTGTAAGTAAAACAACGCTACTTTGTCACAACCATGCACACAGGTTTGTTATTGAGTCTCATCAGAACCGTTCTTAATATAGTAAATTGCTGGTGACCTTCTGGCCAGTTCTGAACATGCTACTTGAACGTAAACTTATTGATAGCTTATGCAAAAACCATAGGCACGAAAGGAATGGATAAAACGAGCTTTCTCATATGGGAATGGCCGAATGCTTTTTTCCCTGATTGGTGGTAGTATTGGCCTTCTAGACCATGTCAACGAAACTATGTTTGGAAAGGACGGTTCATTTATCACCAACCAGTCGTGTTGAGTTAACAGGTAGGTTGAACACTAAGGATCAGTTCAGTTAGCCTTGACCGAATCACATAGATGAGGAAACTGGAGTGGTCAGTTTTAGTGTTCCAGCTGACCCTTCGTGGGAAGCAGAATTGATCTCGGAGCTTAAGTTATTGAAACGTTACAAGATTGTTGAATCAGATCTTCCCGTCATCTTCAAAAAGGGGATCCGAAGTCTATGTGCTAACCACAGGTTCATCAGTCTATTCTTTGTTACATCCCAGTTACTCGTTAGCCTCATTTCACGTCGGTTCATCATACCCATGCGTGAAAGGTAGGCATGATTCCGATCCAGTCAAGGTTGCGCATGTTCACTCCTTGACAGATCTTGGAACATTGGCAATCTTACAACCTTTTTTGACCCAAAGGCTGTCTTCCAATAGAATACTGGTGATGTTCTCTGGAACTGAATCCTTCGCAAGAGTATTCCACAGAAGTACGTTAATCTGCTAAGGTCGATGTATGCTCACTCTACTAACAAGTTGAGATTTCATGGACGACTGTCTCGGGTTTTCATCACTTATACTGATGTTTTCCCGAAATATCCAATCTCTATTTTTCTGCTTAATTTCGTCGTGGATAACATTCTGGCAAGTGCACCTGAGGAATCCAGTAGGCTTGCTATACGGTTTCTTTTTTACACTTGACTGACCAACGTGGAGTATGCAGGTGTTGTTTTCTTGCCCAGCTCCTTTGTCGGAGACGTATAGGCCATGCTGAATAAAGTTAGTGACCGGACTGGTTTGTATGGAATGTGCGTGGCACTTCTAAAGTCCGGCAGGCTGATTCATGATTGGGACATTCCCACCCTCACATTCTTTATTGCAAGCAGTCTATTTGTGACTGTGGACAGTTGCAAATGCTTGGATAGAGCCCTCCCATCAATTTGTGTGCAACGCGGTCGTCAGCCAGTGCGCATCTCTGAACGTTCGAAATGCGCGGTCCGTTGATCTACTAATCAGGTTGCACTATCTGCGATGGCTTGGTCGCATCTCAACAGGTCGTTGACCACACGAGACGTGTAGCCACTGTCAGCTGAGTGAAACTGCCTAGTGGTAACGAAATGTGAAAACTATGACTGTTCCGCCTAGTAATGTGGGTAGATATCGTCTGTCTGGTTAGAGTCTTCGTGGTCACTCAAATCGCTGGTTGAGAACGCTGTCTTAGATAGCAACGTGCCGTTGTCAGTTATACATCTGTATTCACCATATTTCCAGTTCTCTTTCTGGCCCTTTTATTCACCTTCATCTTCGTTTTAAAAATACATTCACATAGTTTCCTCTAGGATATTCTACATTGCTGCTATGGTGACTCGTTCCTTTGTATCTTGTCGCCAGGTTTGCCACCGGTTTATACGAATTAGTTTAAAGAAACCGTGCAATTCAGTGACCCTGAATAGAGCCTTATTATGTTGATTCATCGTCACCATCGTTTCCACCTTTGAGTCGTACGTGTTTGTCGCTTACATAATCATCATACAGTGGTAACGTCGTGGTAAACAGTAGCAATGTCTACATGGTAGAGAAAAACTAAATATTTAACTGGCTTCGCTCTTTCCAACATTTTCCATTGTTCAACAATGCCGTTACTTGCAGACCGGGATACTGTCAGTCTATTCAAATCTTAATAGGTATCAGCTAACGATAATATTGACTCAGTAACTCCCCATTAACGGAATAACCTTCTGTCAACCGTCTTTTCTGAGCTCCATGCCATATTGAAAAGGGCAGTGTGTGTATGAATGTGTTATCCGGGGTAGTGTTCTTCAGTTAGTTACTACTTTAAGAAATTCAAAAAAAATTGACTGGCCGCAATCTGTCCATTAGTTTCCATCGTAACTATTCTCAACTCGTATGGAAACTGCATCACTTGATTTAACGTTTCCTGATGTTGAGAGTCTAATACAAAATCCTTGGTATCCCCTACTAACTGATATTTACAAAAGATTGTTTGTGGATACTGTTCACACTTGGTGGAGGTCGCTGTGTGGTGGTTCTGAGAACAGAGCTACTGCTATGTAAGTCTTGCATTATGTTCCGTATTTAGGTATATGTCCGATTTTGGTCTGTTAGAACGACGTGTGAACGTTTCTGCCGGATAATTCTCTGTATTTTGGTGTGATCTACTCTGGAGGCAGTGTGTAAGCAAGCTGGATTTGTTTCAATAATACCGCCCTATTTTTGCTTCTCTGGGGAGCTAGGCCAATCTCAAGCACTAGAAAGTGTTTTCTGTGTGGTGCGTTTTTTCTGTCGGGGAGTATTCAATTAAACCTCACAAGCCATTCTTGAGGGCAATGTGTTAAGATTTGTTGACTGTTTCTTATATCTATTAACCACTTCATCGACTAAATTTTCTCGAGTTCCATTTTGAACGCCCGGTTCCTCCATACGCTTTGTTTTGCATGTTTGTTTTGTAGCCGGACAAGTAATTGCTGGACAGTGTCGATACGAAAAAAAGCGGGTTAGTTAACCTGTGACTTTCAGGCATGTACACATTAGTTTTGTCCATATAGTCTTCAACTGCGAAATTCGAGATTGGCTATGAAACATCAGTAAGAATTGCTTTTGAGGACGATTGCAGTTACATAGCTAAATTATATGTATGATACAGTTGTTAAGTTCTGTCGTTGTTCACCGTATGCTTAGGAAGTTGCATCAATCGTGAGGGGGTTTATGGTATGAAATAGAAGTTCACATCTCTCAGGCTCAGGTTGTCTCCGTCAGTCTAGATCCTCTCTGATATCGAGACTAATTTGTTTAAGCCTGAAGGGTGCGTGCATTAGGTGGCTATCATGTGAGTTCTACTCCGCAAAACGTAACCGCTCATGGTGGGAGATGTAATTCATTTGCCGGCAGTCAGTCGCTAATTTTTACGTTTAGTCGGACGTAGCGAGGTCTGTTGTCGGATAAACGTCTATAAGAATAGGAAGTAGATAGTTGAAAGTGGGTATCATGATATGCAGGATAGAATAATTACAACTTGATACAGGGAAATGGAGGTCGTTTTCATCGTATGTTGCTTTCTTCTCTCGAGTTATAGGCTCTGTTATCAGAATCGAAATGTTGGACGTTATCTTATTGGGTTCTATGGTGTGCGTATTGCTGTTGTTTGACCGAGTAGTCTGTGAACTAGAGACAACTTACGAGGCTGGGCAACAAAAACTGCAAACATACTGCTGTCCTGTTCTCACTCATAGTTTGATTGTGTATGAAGGATTGGGCAAATGTTTTGGTGAGATAAAATCCCAACCTTCCTCTCTTTTATTTTTTAACTGTGCCTTTTCCTCTTTTCATGGTTGCCTGGCTGTCACACATGAGTATTCACCACTGTGTTATACTATAATGAATCTCTGTACAACTTCGCGTTAACCATCAATCAGAACACAGAGGTAGTGTATGCACAGCTTATACCCTGACCTGACTGACGTGCACACACAGTCTTATTCGTCGTGTTCCATGTCCCATTCTGTGTAATGCACATCCTCTCATCTTGTGGACCAGGCAGGTTTGTTAGGGTAATCAGTGACATGCTCAACGTCATTCTGTAAAAACGATCGGTGTATTTTTTGTACCCGATTGATGTTCTCGGTTAAATATAAGCAACCGTTTACCAGTGAAAGTACGGCAACAGGTTGCTACACAAATCCGTAAGTTTGTTTTCATCGTACCGAATACGTCAACATCCTTTTTTCTTATTTAGAAGTTTAACACTGTGCTGTTTTCATTTACTTCTAGAAAAAAGGACTTGCGTTGCTTGCCTCCGGACGATTTGGCCGTCAATGTATTCTTGCCAGCGAAGTAAGTTAATATCTGCCCCGACATCCCATCTTGTAATACCTTGTAATATCTTATCGTCTACTGGCTGTGTTCATTCGTTTAAAACCTTTTTCTGATATTGGAAATACACATATGCATCTGAGCGAGTAGTAGTTACTCAGAACCCGATTTTTCAATATGTTAGCTGAGTTTTGTACACTTTCTCTAAAGTGCACAAAGCTGCATATTAAATGATTACATTGACAGCTTTTTCACAAAGGTATTCTTGTTTAACTGTCGGCGATACACTGTCTTGCATTCGTTATGTAACGATAGAGGTGTTGTCATGTGTCCTGTGGAGCTTACATAACTGAGATGGTTTTCGGGGTTACATCAAACGTAGCATAATGCTTTTCTTACGCCGAACACATTGTTGTCATTATATTCATAAATGCCCGAGTGTAAATACGTTGAAGTGTGTTGTACTTGGGTTATGTTTAGTACATTGTCAGATATTAATGATGCGCAAACTTGAGACTATTCCCGATTTGTTTTCACTGCATATTTTTAGAGATAAGATGATATCGTTCATGTTTGACATTGGTAATGAACATTTCCGATCACGGAACCTTGTACTGGTGTTCGTCTTCGTTTCTTTTGTTCAAGGTTGAATTTTGATGTGCGGCTAAGATTTCAACGACGGGTCACGTGTGCTTGAGTACCATATGTCGTAATTCGTCTTATTTGCATATTGTTACAGTTTGCGGTTGTCACGTGACATTCTGCTCGCTTCTGCTTTACCTCTGTACGATTGCTTTCCTTCAGTTGAATGAAAAGTGTCTCTGCAAAATATCCGTAATCGTCGGGTGGTGGTCAGTGGACAAAATGTTTAATTTCGTTGTGTGATAAATGGATTCCTTGGTTGTCAATGTTTCTCGAAGTAACCTCAGGACATCAGTTCACCATTGCATAACAAGTTTGCCTTTATTGGAACTCCTCTTCAACACATTCTCTGTCTTCACCTGCAATCTTTCTACAATGTCAGACTCAGATTTTCTCCACACATCCACCTGCCTTCATAAAAAATATGACTCCTTTGGTTTTATGCCCAGTCTACAAATTTCACCTACCTCTAGTGGGATGTCCGCTAAGTTCGTTGAATTTAAGCGATCGGGGGACACACAGACTTGCTTGCGGACTATCTAGTTTGTAGAGGCTGGCAGTTTGATGAATCAGCTTACCACCAGCGTTGCAGGCATGGTTCTGCCCCATCCACTCCACACAGGAGAGGCTTCGAACCTGGCCACGAGCGCTATTCTGATTCATCTCTTTACATCAGATCAAGTGTTAGTGTAGCAAAGGTCACTGAGTTGTATTCACTGGTCTCCAGGGAGGTCCATTCATCAGCGGTAGCTGAATTAGTTTCTTCTGGTAGGACCCACACGACTCCTCCGGATTCAACACTCTTCGATCACCAAATCACCAGACGACTAACTGAGGTTGGAATTTGCTTTCGAGACATTCCTAATTTGTATTGCTTTTTATTATTTCCCCTTGTGATTTTCGCTATCGTATATTAAAGCTTGGTTACATTTGGCGTCGGGTCGTTTTCCGGAAACTAGTAGTTTCTTGGAGCGTCGTGTTCGCAACATCCGCACATGCGCTGTTCTGTTGGCATCTCTGAGCGCGTGTCATCAAGGGTTGTTTAACTTACGGCTGTTGTTTTTATGCCACTTACCTGCCCTTTGTGGTTTATTTATCAACACTCAGTAGCACCGACCTTACATATGAACTAACTAATGCTCGTGAACAGTTCATCTGGCCTGAGGCAGATTTCGTAGGTGACGAGAGCTGAATGACTAATTATTACTTTCCAGGCGGTCTTACTCCAGTTGCAGAAATTGTCGGGTGGTTTAGACCATTGAACAGGGCTCCGCGTGTGAACTTTATTCAACTTTGTCTTTCTAAAGATGATCTTGGGAGATTGTTATCAGAGCTACCAACACTCGGACAGTTTTGGAAATTGAATAAATGTCTCTTGTGTGACCATTCCGTTTTAAAGAAAAAGAGATACCCAAAGTCAGTTTGACAACTACAGACATCAATCCAAACCCTGACATTCAATTTACTAATCGGCCTAATAGTACATCAGTTCACTGAGCCCAGATCAGGCAAGCTTCCTGTTCGATCGATGGTGTATTCAGCACATTTAACTTTATGACAGGTCTTGGAGCACTAACACGTTTAGACGACCAATGGTCATGATATTTTTAGATCTAATGACCCCCTTTTATTGGATCGTGCGTGACACTGTTTTCAGCTATTTCCTTCATATTGGAATTCCAAAGAAACATGTTAATCTCTCAAGTTCATCACATGTTTGTTCTGCAAATGAGGTAATCATTTTATAGGTAACTGTTTCGAGTGTTCGTCGCCCCGAGTGGTATTTACTAAGTGTCCAACCTCTCCTTTCCTGGTCACCTTCGTCGCGATCAACATTCTGAAAAGTACGCCTAAGGAACCCAATGATCTTAGTGCGAAGTTTCTTCCTGCTACGAAGCTGACCGACGTTAAGCGTGCGGATGATATTGTTGTACCTAACCCCCTTGGTGACTACATGCATACCATGCTGAACAAGGTGAATGGCCTAGCCTGTATGGATTGCACTTCACACTTTCAGCATGGGGTATATCCATCCTTTTATTTATTACAATCAATCTGATTGATGCTGCGAGAAGTTCCTTGTGCTTGGGTAGAACCACCGTTTACTCCGTTATTCCGCACCAAATGGTATGGTCACGTGAACGGCGCAGCTGTTGACCAGCGCTTATTTCCAAAGACTGAATACATCAACTGATCAACTTCTGAGAAAGGGGGGCTTGTGATGATCAGGTCACATTGTTCGTATACCTGCTTAGCATCTGCCATCCCGGGCATTCCCTATTTGGGTCACCAACGTCTGCACAAAACTACCAGGCATTCACGTGATCAGGATATCTGCTGACCCATACAGCTCCGTTGGATAAAGTGTGTAGGTATCACCTGCCAAGCCGGGCCTTCTTGTTTATCCAAATCACCGGTTAGTGTCGGTGTTTTACGTTGCAGCACGCCGTGGCCAATGCGTCCACATTATTACCTACTCTTCTGCTCTCTTTTCCTCGACTTTCTGTTTCCTTTTCATCATCATCATAACAGCCATGA
>LUCH01001625.1:21592-85718 GCA_013368495.1 Paragonimus heterotremus
TGCCTCACTACTTAAGCACTCCTATGGGGTCAGCAGTGCCACATACAATCCTATGAGTGTAACTGCTTTTTCGTCTGACTGCTCCCCTTCGGCTTGTCTGACAAGGTTGCACCTGGAAGGACAGGAGTCTTGGTCAGCATAGCCCGTCGGATCAAAACAGTACACAAGCCCGACCACCTCGGCAAGCTAGCAGTGCTGCGGAGGTTCTCCGTCGTGACTTAAACTGACTGCTCGAGTCTTTTCTTTTAAAATCAGCACATTTCTCGTATACTGTAAGCAATCTGTCAGCATCACTGACTGAGCGAAACGTCCTTAAGTTGATGGCTCCAAGACACTGCGTCGAGATCATTCATCCTCCCTGCATCGCTCCGGTCTTAGTCGCACGAGATGGGCAAAAGACATACGGCGTGATGCTGCCCGTAGGATCTTGGAGCTTGAGAATCGTTCAGAGAAAAAAACTGTGTTCACTATTTCTTGGGTTGCACTTGACTGCAATCTGATTTTAGTGCTCCTACTGTTTGCTGCTAGAATAACCCCTCATTCACTACGGCTGCCGTAGTCATTGCTGTGACGCTCAATTGACCATTTCGTGACAACGGTAAGCATCCTTTCTTACCACAATAGATTGCTGTCACTACTTTGTCTGTACACTTTTCAACTGAAACGATTTGACGGAAACAGGAATCCGCCTTCAGCAAATTGGATTTAATTTGTGACAACAAATACTCATCAGAGATTAGAACGCGATAGTGGGTATTTAGCACCGTTTGTTTCTAGATCGCCTTTATTGTGCTCTCATGGGCAATCGAATTCACCATCTTGCAGCTTGCTTGCATAATCCGACTCTTCTTAGATGACCTTATTGTAAGCAGCAAGCATATCAGTACTATTCAACGGAGTTATTCATTTTCAATCGAAAATTTATTTCAAAATCCCAGTTAGCAATTCTGAGCTCGTAGATGCCGAAACGGCCGTATGGGCACCAAAACATTGATGACGCGAATTTTATCCATCGACCACCTGAACTGTCGGTTGGTCGGGGCAAACGCCTGCATGCCAGACAGTTTTCAAGGCCATCAGTGTCGATCTAGCATGACCAGAGCGCGCGCGTACACTGCGTTCATCCGATATGGTTATCTGAACACGCTCATTCAGGCGCAGCGAAACAGCTGTCGTGCTAAGAATAGATGGTAAATTGATCCATGGTAATCGGATCTAAGTCAACCAGTCAAAACTATGTTAGACAATGGAGCCACCAATCATGATTCAAACAGCGATAAGGCAATTCAAAATCTCAACGAGATGTGCATAATTCTACGAATCACGCAAAGATTGAAAAGATGGTGTATTCCATCCTTAACTGTTTGTGCATCGTCCTACAAGCATGGTAAGTCTATGAAGACTGGATTTATCTTTGAGATAAGTGGGGCACGTCCCACGCCGTAACACCGCCAAAGTTACCTTGTGGTTTTCATTTGATATTTGTACGCATGGACGTCTAAGTCAGTTACTCTATGTAAAAGGTGTGTGTGCCATCTAACATCTACGCCTCATGAGATAATTCGCTATCTTATGACAAACAAGGAACTTAATAGGATTTTGCGTTATCGTTTCTGAACAGTCAACCCTGTGTAGAAGCGCTCATCCAAAACAAGCACTTTGATTGCTTACACAACTCGATGTTGATTTTAATGCCTCAACTAGATAACGTTTTTTTTTGACAATCCACCTTATGTCCGCTAATCCTGATTGCCCCGTACAACTGTTCTGTTCAGTCCACAGACCTATGCCTGGGAAGGTGGCTCACTGCTCGCGGAGAGACAGGATGATTTGGCACAGTTTCTGGTCACTCGTACGGAGTACGAAGAGCACGGATCAGCCTTCTGTGAGCGTCGATTCCCTGTCTCGTAATCGTAGGACACGTCTCCTTTCACACACCCGGTGACCTTAGCATGTAAACGTACACTGAATCTCCCCATGATTTTGAATTTCATTGTGTATATATCAACATGGCAAATACGACCCTGTTTGAGATATCTTTATGTGTTTGACAATACAGGTAACAAACGAAATGAAATAGCATGCAGTAGTGAGAGAAAACTTAAGAGAGAGCAGTCAACGATGTGAAGATCAAATCGATGGCAAAAATATGAAGTTCGCCCCTTTGGTAGAATACGCATGAGTGGACGGGTGGGAGACATGGAGAGAATATTCAAACAAAACAGCCAAAAGCAAGTACATGCTCAATTTCGCTCCTGGGCTTCTGATTCGCAAAAACTGCGCACATGTTGCGCCGCATATGTACTTTGTAGTTTTGCAATGTGGACAAAAAAGCAGTGAATGCTTTCATAAAAAACCATTGACGCTCATTAATGAAAGAAAACAACAGTATGTCTCTTCACATACGATTTCCGCAAGTTGGTTTACGAGGGCGTGAAGAAGGGGCTGGGACATAAATTGCCCTTCGAGTTAATTGTGTATACACAAAAACCAGAAAAACTGAAAGGTACAGATAGACACATGTTGACTGAATAAATTACTGTACATAGTTTCATAAGGAAGCGAAAATTCGACAAGAAAGAGAAGTCAGAGTGTGAAAGTACGCTATAAACAGTGAGCAAAAACGGACCGCATGGTGATGGTGGCGTGGCAAGTTGCTTTTAGCGTAAGCCGAATCTAAAAAGAATATGTATCTATATATTTTCAAAAAAGCACGTACGATTTTTATAAATTATACGTGGTATCATATGGACAGTTCGTCAGGTCAAAATTACAAAAAAGAAAGGACAAAACAGACACAAGCACAGGAGTATTGCACACGTCGAGACGCGTTGGTCATCGGTATCCTGTCGGCTCGTGAAACAAACCACAATAATATTAAAACCTGTTGTACCAGGGAATACAAAGCACGAGGTAGTTAAAATTGAGTCTCTTGGTACCACCTCATTGAGATCGAATAAATCTGGCGCATCGCGCGTGTTTTCACAGCAAGCTACGGGCTTAAATGTGTTTTGTTTTTCGACTACTCGTGAGTAGTAGCAGTAATTGTCTGAAATATTTGAGAAGTTAAAATAAGAAACGCCCTGGTGCTGCCTGTGACCCTCTGTAGGTTTCTGCCAAGTAGGCTGACTTCGGATCTCTTCTCTCTGAATGAGCCGTATAGAGTGCCAGATCACGAGGTGAAAAGTGTTCTTCTAATTGACTGTGGTAGTAGCCACCACGTGGATTGGAGTTCAACAGACTTTGATAATGTGCGTGCGCACTCGATGCTTGGGCGGCTAAACCGTGCCGGTGCGCCTGTTGTTGCTGTTGATGATATTGATGGTAGGCATAGGCAGCTGCAGCTGCTGCTTCCGCAGCAGCCAGTCCAGAAACCTCATGGATAGAATGAGCGAGGTGAGTCGCCGTTTGAGGTTGTGCGTGGTCCATGGAGCGTGAAAGAACGTGTGTGTGTGAATTCTGGCGAAGCTGCTGGTGATAAAAATGATAAGGATCCGCGTGACTTGGATAAGACGAATTGTTTGTACCGAAATCGCCCGTATGAAATCCAACATGTTCACCTGATTCGGCTGAATGCGCGCCCGGATGTTGGTACACACTTGATTCAGGTGGTAGGTATCGAGGATATTGGTTTGGCGAGAAAGCCGCGCCAGGTTGATGTGCGTACGGATTGATTCGAGATGGACTGTGTGCGTGGGTAACTTGATGTGTAGCCGTTGCCGGCAAACCACCCATAAAACCTTGTCCATCACCACGGCCTGTTGAGTAGAGCGGAAATCAGGCAGTGAGTGTAAATGTCGTGAAAATCAGTTAACTTGTGTAAACGCCATATCTTGGGAAAGTACTGTAGGCTGCATGATTTGGGCGACGGAAGATAGCCGTTAAGCGGCCGACGTTTTTTTTTTAAATCAATAGTGAATGGAGGAAAAACATTTCGAACAGTTAGGTTGCATAGAATTGAATAAATGTAGAGTTGTTAGCCTTGATTGTTACTAGCTATAATAGTTTCTTTGGTGAGTGAAGTGTCATGGCATATACTCACAGTCGCGACTTTAGGTCGATTATTTGCAAACATTTCAAGTCCTCACTGTACTGTTCTAGGTGCTCATTTTTTTAGCGTTGTACAATACACTAGTTAAAGTAATATGACCTCTGTTGGTAATATTACCACTACAATTCAGTAATCATCTGATCTTGGAAATTCTACGCCAAATACGGCTACGAAGTTTTCTATCAATTGAATACGTTGGCTTTTTCGTCAGCTTCACATTTTGTCATTACAGTAGTAGTTATTGTCGTTGATGTGATTATCTACATAAAAATTCTCCTCGTCAATGGAGGGTACCATACTTTTATGAATTATATTTTTGCTTAACTCCAATGCGTGGTAACTGTCTGTGACCCAGGTTCACAGTTGTCAGACTGCACGTCTACTGAACCGTGTCAGTCAACTGATTTTGCTTATTGCAAAGCAGATGTGCCCCTATTTTAAAACAGCTAAAGGAAGGATAGGAACAGCTGGGTGCATATTAGTCGATTCGTCCATCTCGTTAGTTGTTACGATAGAATGACGATAGGCTGTTCATGCGAACAAGTTGTACACTTCTCTGATTCACATCAGACGGATAATTAGCCGTACGCTGCTTCGATTTCGAATAGATGCTATATACGGTCGATCTGATATATTCGACGCCGAACGAAGTCGACAGACTCGAGTCTTTGTGATCGTTTGGTGGACCTGTTATCTTTCAATACACTGGCTTTAGGTTGTTTCGTTTTCTTCCAAGATATTCCACGTCACTGTTGAGGTGAGCGGCGGCCCGAGCCACAGTACCTTTTGGTCAGGCTCATGGTTGCTGCGATGATGATGTTTCGTAATGAGACATGAAAAAACAACCCGTACCGCTTATTTGACCCAGGCACCAACTGCAGTTAACACATATTCTAAGACAACAGTGTATTTCTACATCATCCACTGAATCTGGGCTCAAGCATTTAACCTTATACAATCGATCCTACATTTCTTCCGCTATTCTTGATTTAAATCGACTCTTACGTAAGCCTGGTATTCTTATTCCTAAACTAGCCAGTTTCTAACTGAAACCTATTGATTATGCTCGCGTGACTCAGACCCATTGCACTGGTTGTCTTTTGCTTGCTGAAGATGGACAGTTTAAGAGCTGAATAATTATCTTTAGAGTCATGTGAAGCATATTATTGGTATTTGTATGGTACATGTATAAACCAGTGGGTTCGGACCGGAGTCCCGTAAGAGGTGCACATTAAATGAAACCGCTCGACGCTGCTGTGATCATCTCTGACCAACTCAAGCACATCGCAGTCTACATACAAGTCCCCGTGAACACCCTTCTCCGCTAGCTGTCCGTTATCGAATCCAGTGCACTATGCACTTGCGACCGGTCACTTAAGTAATGTCCTCAGGCAAACGATTATAGCTAAACTTCCATCATCATCATCATAGGTGTACATGAAACCTTTCTGGCAGTTCGGTCCTTCCACAGTGCTCACATGGTTTTAAATGAAAGAATGATCAAAAGACATTGCGCAAATTAAACAATTAACTGGAGAAGATCAGTTTGTTTGTTGATGTAACCTGCCAGGATTGATTGAGAGCCACGGCGGATAGATCGGATGCGGTAGGTCACACACACACAAACATTCACACAAACCCACGAGTCGTCGCACACAGGCTACATGTGCGGGAGAAATAAGACCGACCAACACTCGTGGGCGCTCGGACACCCGGCAAGATACTATAGCTGATGGTGCACATCCGCAACTAGCTGTTTGCCTACTAAACAGCCTTCGACTAAACAAACGCACGTGAACCAAGTGGATCGTCCAAGAAAAAATCGGTTGTGATCGCACGAACACACACGAATCGTGCAAAACAGTGGACAACACGTGACAGCATCCCAAACAGCCCGCCACGCTAGGTACAGTCTGATCCAGCCACGGAGACACGTGTCACTCAGATATGATGCCTGTGTGTGTTGAAAATGTGAACAGCGGAGGAAAGTACGCGCACAAAGTGTATACCACCTCCACCACAGCACCGGTGTAGACATTCAACATTCGTGCGGGCGCACACGCACAGGATTAACACAACAGTTCGGTAGAACGAGCCGAACGGAGCTAGGACAAGATGCGCACAAAGATTGAGGCGCAACGATAAAGCTACAGTGACAATAAAGCAAGCAAGCTGCACGTACGGGACGGCCCGGTTGCCTGACTGCGTGAGCAACAACCACCTTTATCTCATGACAAGATACACACACGCGCACACCATTATGCGTCCCACCAGGATTTGAACAACACAACCGTAGAGAGCGTGCGCATGTAGGCGAATTATGGCTGAGCCCACCCGCGCGTGCGCGCAAAACGAGAGGCGAACGCAACCGTTCCGGTCGCTCGCGCCAATCGATGTGCGCTTGTATGCTCACAGTCGGTCGCATTAGCGCGTGTGTACACCGAGTCGGACTGGTAAGCGAGCGAACGAACGAAAAAACGCAGAGCAAATACAAACCAATGCCACGAGAAACCAAACGACAAAGTAGACTCGTTAAAGTCGAACAGACAATTGTGAACCACTGACTGGCTGTATTTACATACACAATGATCATAACAGCAAGGACAGTCAGATGTCCGGTCCAGGACGCCTGATAACGCCGTTAGCGGAATTGACAGACGCGACAATCGCCGATACGGTTTCAGGCAAGCTAAAACGACTGTTTGTATGCATCCGCGCACATACACAGAGGTTGACTTCAAAGCCTAGAAATCTGACAGCAGTGCAACCTAGATCGGGTCAAACTCCAGCGAGTGTGGGCGCCACATCTGCTGCATAGAATGCTGTTTCACTGTTCTGGTCCGACCAGTTACTGATACGATTGTTTGAAGGTCAGACACAAGAATCGTCCATAGCAAATAAGCGAAAAAGGTAGATTACCATAGAGTTGATGAGGCTTATTATGTGTAGAAAGTTTACAGATAACTGAGTTGACACCGTTAAAGTCGAATCGAAGGCCTAGCTGAACAGAACTTTCTTACTGACAACAGATACACTGATGTTTTAAATGCTGCTATATTGTATTGAGTTAAAACAGCATATCTCCACATCTGCTGAATCTCAATAACGATATCGGCCACTCTAGGTGTTAAAACTTCGAGCAAATATGAGTGGTACCCGGGCTGCAGCAATCAATCTGCCTCGTTGGCCGGGACAAACAAGAAAGAGCAACTCGATGCTTTCACATCGGTATATGACCCATAAAACGTCAGCAACCCCCGTGATTCAAAGCGGATAGGTAAAACCTACACAGAGTGTATAAAATGACGTTAAAAAAATCGACCGTAATTGATCCGATTGAGTATCATTGGATGTAGGTTACCCAAGCACAAGAATGTATGAACTCTATAATAGCAGCTTACCTAATCGACTGAACGGTTGTCAATACATTAACATTACGCGCACTGACCCAGACAAGTGAGCGTATAGTTGAGCGAAGTTGCCACTTTTAAAAGTGCACTTGTTTCGGCCAAACTTATTGATCAGGAGGACACACAGGAGATCACTGGCTTAGTGAATTAGATATGGATACTAGGGCACACCTGAAGAGACGCGTGTGCACACTCACCAACGGAAAATCGATCCTGTTCACATGTGCAAGTGCCACCATGCTGGGTTGACCCGAGGCTGACAACCGAGAAGGGGTACGATCATCGACTCCTCACAAGCACACACACGGGCTGACTGACGTGAGGGTGACGATTCCGACACAGTGACCAGAGGAACAGCTGATGGGTCAGGGCTTGGTGCACACGCACACACACCAGCTGACATGCATGCACGCATTCGGATAAGAATGCAAAACAGCACCAACTGGCATGCAAATGGCATCTGCTACGATGTGACTGACCTAGTCGGGCCAAAAACCCAGTGGAAGCAGATGTCATCCCGATTTGCATTGTTCTTACCCTGGCTGCTTGCCAATTGAGGGTAGACGGACGGACACCGGGGGGGAGGTGACTTGGAATGAGTGCTGGTGGATTGCCAATCATACAGTGAAACTGATTTGCTCACTGTGATGCACACCCTATACTTAATGAACACGTTTGTTTCACTGTCATTTTCTGAAGCTGTTCGCCTAAGTTTTTTTGGACTACAGCGATGTATCTAATAGCAACAATGGAGAGGCCGCCTGACATTACCACTTGACGATATCTTTCAATCACTCACGTGACTGCTTCAATAACCGTGTTCACTCATTACTGTCCCCGATGTTTCACAGAATGCAACTTTTCACCATCGTTACTATTTTGGGATTCTCACGGAAACTCCTGAAAATAATTTTACTCAAACATGTGGATGCTACCGTGTAAGATATCACCAGTGCAGCATCGTTTTCTAGCTGACCTGTTTGAGTGGGCATAATCGAGTTCTTTCTCTCAAAGACACTCAATAGCAAGACGCTTTCAATGATGGTCTACATCTCGGCAAATCGAGTCAACAGCAAGCATTTACATCTACTTTCATCCCTGAAGTATGCACAGTGAGCTATAACATGATGTGGTCTCTAGACATAAAGTGTCTTCATCAAAATTCGAAGGAGGGATTTCATGACGCCCTCTTCATCATGCATCATTTGAACCTTTTCCAAGGATAGTTGTATTAACCTTTGTGTGCTTCCCCGTTAGATATTATGTCCGTCCGCTTTTTTCAGGTTTGTCGTCACATTTTGGCGAATGTTCAAAACAGTTGTCACATTATTTTTATGATGCTATTGTTGCTATCATTTTAACCCTCGCGGTAACTTCTCATTCAAACAATTATTCGGCGAATTCGAATCTTTCTAGACATATTTCCATACTTTTGGCCAGGTACAGTAACACCGGAATCTCGGCGACAGTTCCACACCCATCAGATTCGATCGAACAATTCTAGACGAGATAGCGTTATCACAGATGTACCCAATAAATGAATCAACCTCAAATACGCACCAAATTGTGAGCTGGAGTATCTAAAGAGGACGTAGATATTATAGTTTGTATGTCAATTACGTAGAAGAGGAATCTGGTGTTGTTTACTTACATAAAGTAGTCTTAATGATTCTCTTTCAAATTTCCATGTATTAAGTATGCGCTATCTTAATAACCTGGTCCGATACATTTGCTCGCGATCGCCCGTTGGAAATCACTTCAGTCATCCTCTGTCTTTCGATAAACCCGGATGATTTGTCTTGATAGTTTGGTGGTAATTAAACACTCCACCTCTTCGTTCCAGTTCTGAATCAGCTGCACTAGGCAGTTCTTGGACGATAGCAGCCTCCCAATCATCTGAAGACTTCTTATTGACGAGGTACATTTGTCAGTGTTCATTAAATCTTCTTATGTTATAGTGTTGTTTGGTCGAAAGCACACACCCCTGAAACACGTAGATAACTGCGGCTTACCGATTACAACGGTATTTTGGAACTCCCTCGGTTGACTGCAACACAGTGTTACTGTTGTCGCTTTTTACTTGGTTCCGCATCGTTACAGCCCTTCCGCCGACTATTAGTGTTCTGTCAGAAAGCTCACGATAGGTGAGGCTGTTGACGCCCAAGTCTGAGGTGTCATACAGAACATATGCACGCACAAACTGGTTTGCGTTGCACTTTTAAAGTGGACGTCTGTAACTGCTCGACTCCTTCGGCAACATCTCTGAAGTGATGCAGCCAGCCACTCCAATTATGCTGTTGGTGAACGGAGATGGTGAGATAAAGACTACTTTACTCCACGTTTGAGGATGATCCAGGCTTGGTTTGTTCCTGTAGAGTGAGTTCATGTTTTACATAGTTGGTCTGCATTAGTTTTCATCAGTTCCTTTATCGTTTGGTTCATTGGCATGAAACGGACCGTGAACCGACTAATAAAAAGATGACGTTAACAAATGGGTTGCTGTATTATCGAGGTCTAACAATATAACCGTCCGATTATTCGCATGTAGTTGTATATTTATTGTCTACTCTCATTTGGATTGATTATTACCCAAACCCAGTTATCTTATTCGTGAACCAACCACTGAAATCAAGCCAGTAATTTTGTTTATTGAATCCGATTATCTATTAGGCTTTTGAACAAAACAGTTAAAAGACGAACACTGATAGATGCTAGCAACCCACGGTTCCTGAAATTAGCTGAAGCCGTCGCGATAAACCGGTTCAAACCTGTGTTGTGTGTACAAAAACAATTATCTGTGAACCTAGAGTTGTCATGGTCATAAGTCGCATCGAGTGTCGTCCAGATCACACGACTGAACGTTTTTGTTATTCTTGGTTTCTTTGTTAATCCCCCCCAATTACGATAAACGTCAAATTGGAAGTTTCCCGTGTTACTGGTTATTTGGTAGTGACGAACCAATACGAAATGCTAGCACCTAACAGTGTTCGTCTTCTAAGTATTTTGTTCAAATTACTGAAGAGATATAACTGTTTTATACTACGCTTTTCACCGATGTGCATGACTAATTTACACCTGGCACGTCAATTGTTTTCCATTTGCTTAACATGTAGGTAGATCGAACATGGAATGTTTACCTTTTAAAGTTCCTAGTTACGACTTAGATTCAAGTTAGATTTTAGAATCATGGTTACACTCATATTGTATTGTCCATTGTATAACAGTTCAGTATGGTATAGGCTAAGTAAAGAAAAGTGGCAGTACATCGATCTAACGCAACAAAATGTGCACTAACAGATTCCTTCCATCACTCAAATGGATACATGTGAGTTGTGATAGTCGATGCGCATTCACAGTGAATCGAGGTCAAACCCTTGAAAACGTGAACCAAACTGGCGGCGATCAATAACTTTGCATTCCCTACTTTGCATACATACGCACATACAGATTACCTGATACAATGTGTGACAATGGCCTCGCGCTGATCAATCAGTCAGGAATTTAATTTTTCTTCCAAACCAACGAGGTCAAGCTGCATCATATGTCATTTTATCATCAAAGGACTTGCTTAAATAAAGCTGGCCACACTGTTAGACAGGGAATCGGAAAATTTAACCAGTATTACGTTTGTGTCCCAGTAAAACAGTTTTAGGTAGCTACCGAACCACACATTAAGCTAAAATGATTCGGAATCACGAACTGATCAAAGATGGCATTCACGATAAGAGAATCTCTTAGAACCGGAATGATTACGGAACATTGAAATCTGTAAATGCTGAGCCTGGTTATGTGTGTCCGGATATGGATATCAACACAAGAGTAAAGGGTACATCTGTCAGATTACTACAATGCCTCAGGACAACAACACTGAGGTACGGGCCACATCTAAAGGAGGTGAGTCGAGCCCACAAAGGTTGGAAGACAAAACGATCGTCAGTTTTAGGGCATAGAGATAATGCATCCGCCATCTCTCCAGCTACCACCAAGTCAATGGCTCGTTGACCGACATGTATCTGTGGGTCCATATGCAACAGTCGAACAATACGATGATGTCGAAGTTCACAGATGTCCCTCAGACTTTATTTTCAAAAATCCATAGGCCCACTCATACCGTTTCCACTCATATTTAGAGAGACAACAGCCGATCCTACAAATTCAGGACGCTTGGATACTTGTACGCATGTAGCAGTCAACCTATTATTCCATTGTTGTTACTGAAGGAAAGTTTTCGTCAAGCAGCACGACAAATTGGGAGATATTTCGATCCCAAAAAGTCAAACAGAATCAAGAGAACCACTGGAATGCATCGAACTGAAGGCTGTTTAAGATTTAGTATGGCATTTCGGATAGATGTTTCCTCGACGACCTAATCAATCTGATGCACAATAACCGTCTTCTCTCGTGCTCTTTGAAGCAGTGCATTTGGCTCTACCGTGAGACTGAGCTTGTCAAGACTCCTAATTCCTAATACTTTGGCATTTGCCGAAAATTCGTGTAGCACCAGCAGTTCCAGTATACTTTCTTCGATAACAATCACCCTATTGAAGCCAAGTGCAACTGTTACTTGTCCACGAGAATGAAGTAATATTTGCCTAATCGCCTTTCATAAGTCAGTTTATTCGTTCTGCTGACAGTCTTGCATCGTTGCGGTGGAAAATTTTGAATTCGGTACCGTCAGATGATCACGAAATCTAGAAAACAATCTTTATGAAACAACATAGTTTCCAAACGTTCGACCTAACTATCCAAATTTTACACATTTGGGAAACATTAGTCAGTTTCTCAAAGCTTTCCAGTGCTTTGAAAATCCCACCCCAACGTCCCCAAATGTCCTGAATCTGTGTGAACCCTGATATAGGACGCACAAGCAAATACCTGCTTTCCTGGTCCAGTAGCCATGTGCTAGTCAAGAGTCTAGCAGATCGATTTGGTTGCATGTGTATACGACAAACAGTCCGTTTCCATGGCTTCCCAATGTGGGTGGGTTTGTGACAGAAGATTTTTAAAGGGTACTGCCGTTGACCATCTGCTCACTGATTACCATGAGTATAGATTTGACTACGTCGACAGGGACGTTCAGATAACTGTCACAGTCATGGCGCAACACATTGTAATTCATTGATCGTATTCATTTTTCCGACGAAGTGTTTGCAGTCATTAGATTAGAAGCTAAAGTCGTTTCAATGGGAGACGAGAAACACTTTCTTCGTAACCGAGTAGCTTTTTACTAAATTACGTGATGGGAGCGCATGAATACAAGGATATGGACAAAAGCAGGTTTTGAGGCAGTGCATCCGGACATGCACATGCTGTGCGAAGAGTACTGGTTTCAAAGCATGGAAATTTCGCAGGTTAGTTGCTCCTGAGTAATATACATCTTGGAAGTTCAAAGAAAATTCACTATCCTTCTGTTCTTTATACATGATCTCTCCTTCAACTTTCCAACGGGCGCCACTCACATTTTCAACCAACCACAATATGTTCTATTGTTACAAGTCACCTGTCCATTAATGTATCGGCACGTAAATGAAGTTCAAATTTCGACCTCAGAACAAAAAGGCATAAGATTTGTCGAATTAAAATGGACATCGATATTTAATGCAAGCAGGCGATGTATTTACTTTAGTGTCAACCTGAAGTGAAAACGAAGTGTATCAGTCAACCTACATAACTGATGTTGTTGCCTCAACCTCTGACCGAATGAATGTTATAGAAGAAATCAATGTCGTCCTAAGCTACCGAGCCACCTGAGGCTAAGAAACTTGCTGTAGAGATTCACGCGCTGTAGTTCATTGACACACTACAGTCAAGCCCGAAAAATCGCAGCCCTCAAAAAAGGGGAAGTGTCAAATTTTAAAGTCTGCTATATTCGAACGCTTTGAGCAAGGTGCTCGTTTATAAACAGTATATGAATTATGATAGTTTAGCTAAAAGTCTACTCCTTTAACCGAAAAATGTTTGAGCAATTCGGTTTTGTCCCACGCATTCTAGAACAATACAATTCATTGTAACCCAGTAACTGACTGAATGACATTCAGTGTATTAACCCCCCTAACTTAGACTTGAGGCAATGAAAGACGACGGAGGCAATGTTATTCTGTTAGTCGAGAGCTCCTGGACTATAATCATCTTTAGTTGATTTGTCTAGACAAGTTGAAAGCACTGCAGCTCACGTGTAGTCACACTGTTGCACAGTGGCAACTATTATAGGATGGCGAAGGGTAAATTAATTTTCTCCTCTCCACTTTTTTTTGTAAACGGCGTCCACATATCAATGTTTTGTTTATCTCCACGCCTAATGTTTCACCACTGTGGTGATTAGGTTAGTCATATCATCAAACTGTAAGTTGGAGTCATTCGACATTATACTTCCGTTTAAAGAATGTGTAGAAATAAACATTCTTGATAAAACCTACTATTCAGTGTGTGTGTGTGTGTGACTATTTCGATCGTTCTATTTCTCAAGGGTCAATAACGCAAGTTAATTACACGGGATGAGATCAGAAAACAGTGGAACGAAGTATCTTTAAAAATTACTGTCTAATAGGACTTCATTGTTGTACTAGACCTTTGATAGGAACCGGAGAGCCTATGGACGTTCGCAGGTGTCATTACTCTCGGTATGATCCACCATACAAACAACAGTTCACTCGACAGTGTTCAATTCTGAATTACTGTTCGAGGGTACCTAATCAACTGAGAATAGAACAGACCATGTCGTACCTCTGCATACTTTGTCCTGCATGTTATATACCTAAACTCAAGTCGTCAGCCTGAGCAACTAAGAGGTAGTATGCCAAAAGACCCAATAAGAACTTCAGTTGTAAAAACAAAAATCCAATTCTCTGTACAGGGTTTTACGTTAAATACAGCTTCCCTCTTCGGCGAACAAAGGCCACATTTTGTTAGCAAAACCACCTACTATTTGAGTGGATAGGACTGTTGTCTCATGAGTGCCCTTCGTGCAGAAGACGACCGGTTAATTGAAGTTCCTACCTTAATGAGGAATACCAAAAAGTAACTCGCTTATACTCGTCCATTGGTTGCATCGGCGAAAGGCGCTAATCTAGGTGGCACAAACAACAAGACAGACTGAACGTCAAAAGGGGGCAGACGGATGATCGACGTCAATTGACTTGTTCGCAAATGTAGCAACCATATTTACCATAAACCCAGGCGCCAAAATCCAGAATCCAAACCAAAAACCTTACAGAACGGCCACACACCCCAACCGAGTCAGGCAAGTGAACGCACACAACACACGGCCGAAACCATAATCAAATTAGCTGACTGCTGTGGGCGGGGGAGTGCACCGCATTCGTTTTCAGTAACGTCACTCGGCCTCATTGACCCAGTGTTTGGGCCACCACGGTCCACGATCGATAACAACTGGCTGTTCACACGCGTCTATGTGACCGATTTAGCACTCGAAAAACAATGCTGGATTGGGAATCGGCATGCGCCGGTGAGTGCAAATGGACAAAGTAAAAATACAATATTCCCCTAAAGGATTGTGTCTTCGCGACAGTTTTTTCACCAACCGATAAATAATACACGCTTAATTCAGGGACGAAACAGATTTACAAATCACTGAAAGACCAATCAAAACCTAACAGTTTTCCCATAGAAACTGAGGCAGGTCATGCTGTGTTCTAAGGTTTATCGCAGCATGTGTGGACTCTGACGTGACGTACTATAGCCATACTGTGTAAACAATAAGCGTCACTTGGTATCTATCTCTCAGTTTCGTGGCCTCGTCATTAAGTCGTGTCGTTCCGCTTCCTGTTTTATTTGACCGTTTCATCGATGCCGTGATGAAAGCAACTTGTTCCGTTATCGAGATCGGTGTAAACAGCTCGTTCAGGCTGAGGTATTTTGTTCTCTGGGAACCTGCTCCGTCCTGAAAAACGATATATCCCTTTAGTTTGGGTCGACACAAAACATTCGTATCATGCAGGTTTTGGCTAGGTGGTTACGAACTAGGATAAGATGTTGATGCACGTGAGTACTGATTGAACTGGGTGGTTGTCGGGGTAAGGATGAAGTAACGCGTATGTCCGCAGACTGACTTCTCAAGCACTGTACGAACTGTAAGTGTAGATGCTTCTGATGGCGGTTTAGAATCGATACTCTCATTTTACCGGAAGCACGTCTGATTTGTGAACCCTGGGGTAACTAACTTAATCAGTGTTTGCGTCTGTGACCTTTTCTGCTACCTCGGTGTAGTGGTCAGGCTTGTGTGCTGTTTTGATTTGGCGAGGTACGCTGACTAGTACTTCGGTGGTTACAGGTTCAACCATGTCAGATTGGCCGAAGGAGAGCAGCCAGACAAAAGACTGATGTGCTCGTTGTGGATGGTGCTAGTGTGCTGTGTTTTGGTTCTGCCTGATGTTTGTTCTTACCTGGTCTGATTTATGCGTTTGTGACTTATTTGTCTCTATAATAATGTTTTATGTGACCGTGTTGACTTTATAGGTGTGGCCCTCGAGCCTTTGCGTAGCTAGCGCAATTTGGTTGTTGCTAGTGGTCGGTGATGTTGCCTGTGTGTGTATGTGTCATCTGAAAGCTTGTGCCACAGACTTTTCAGTCAAAAGCTTTGGTTGAGAGTCCTAATCGCTCTCCTGTCTATATCTGGGCGTCAAGGCAGTATCCAAAGCTCACACAAACCATGATTACACAACGTAAACCAAATACCAAACTGCGTAGGCCGTCGCGCAGAATAAACCGGATCGCCCTATCTGCTATTTTCGGCAGAGTAGATAGGCGAAAATATGTCACTGACAAATCTTTCACTCTCCCCTAATAACCCTGTCAGCACGAATCCTGGAACAAACATGGCTCACTCCAGTCTCAGTAGCACGAAGACCAACCTGAGATACGCCCGAAGACGCAAGACTCTCTCCGTTGGGACATGGAACGTGTGCACGCTGCTGGATCGATGCAGCACCACAGGACCGCTAGAAAGCCGAAACGCGCTGATCGCCAACGGACTGAGTCGCTATGACATCGACGCAGCAGCCGGGAGTGAGACAAGGCTGGCAGACCAAGATACGTTCCGAGAAGCAGGTGTTGGGTACACTTCTTACTGGGTAGGTTACTCAGTAGACGGTGCCCGGAAGCATGGTGACCGTTTCGCAGTCGCCGACCACACCAATGCTTTGATGATAGGCGAGCAGCACGGCATCAGTCCTCGAATCCTGTCCATGGACCCGTGACCCGGTCGAGGTAAGCGTGTCACACTTGTCAGTGTTTATGGTCCAGCTATGTATCACACTGATGATACAGAGGTTCTATGATCAGTTGTCTGCCACAATCCGGTCGACACCGGTGACCGACTGTTTTCTCTGGATGATTTGAACGCTGAAGTTTGGCGCGACTCCGTAGCCTGGTCAGGAGTCCTCAGACCCTACGACATTGGTTCAGTCAGCGAGAACGGTGACCGTCTGTTCCACCTATGTGTTACTCACGAGCTGGCTATCACAAACATCCGATTCTAACCGGATGAGACCGACAACAGGATGTGGACTTACCCACGAAGCGATCACTACCACTTGCTTGATTACGTGTTTGTGCGACAGCGCGACATTCGTGAAGTGCGTATCACGCGAATGATGCGCGGCGCTGAATGTAGCGCAGACTGGCAGGACCGAATTGTTTACCTATATACGCAAGCCTGTTTATTGTACATCTTCCGGATAAGTACGAAACTTGGATGTCAAACTATTAGACAACTATGAGACAAGAACAGCTTTTCAACGTCCAGTTGCCGCCCGTCTGCAAGACATTCCTGTATCCACCACTCCCGAGGGTAGGTGACAATAGTTCAAGGAATAGAACACCGTGACAGCCAACGAGACGTTCGATATGGAACACCAGAAACGTCCGGACCGGCTTGACGATAACAAGGCGGCGATCTCAAAATTGGTACGAGACAAGAGTGCGCCGTTTGCCGCTTCCACAATGGACTCGGACAATGGAGACAAGAGAGCGACATTCCGGAGTACTCCCCTTTAAATGACCGAGCGTGTTCACAGAATCAAGGACAAATGGTAGAGGAAACAAGACAAACGGATGCAGGGCTGCGCCGATTGCCGATAACCTAAGGAGTTCTACGATTAGCTTAAGCTGATTTTCGGTCCATCCGTCCAGTCTACCAAAGCACTGGTAGACGTGGACACCGGCTGTTCGTGTACCCAGCCGGAGGGCATCATGAAAGTGTGGCGCAAACACTGGTAGCCTACTAAACCGTCCTGCTACCATTAACTGGGTGACCATAAACAGCCTGCCACAACAGGACACCAAATCTTCACTGGCTCTCGTTCGAGATTTAGCAGAGGTGCAAAGAGCGATCAGACAACTGCGCGATGAGGATGCTGCAGGCGACGACGGATTGCCACGTGAGATCCTGAACAACGGCGGACCGACGTCGGAACGCGCCTTATTCTAGCTTGGTCGCTCCATCCGGAAGCAAGAAATAATGCCACAAGAGTTAAAGGATGTCATTACCATCTTTCTTTGAAGGTAATGGTAACAAGCAGTGCCCCGATAGCTATCGGAGAATTAGTCTGCTGAGCTGTGCAGGCAAGGTGTTTGCGAGAACCCTCCTGAACCGGCTAAATGCGGACGTATTGGAGATCAATGTTCCTGAGGAGCAGTGGGGATTCTGGGCGAATCGCAGTACGGTCGACCCCGTGTTTTCGACTCGACAGATTCAACAGAAGTGCCGAGAACGCAACCAGCCCCTTTATGCCCTATTCTCGAATTTCATCAACGACTTTGATTTCGTAAGTAACGAGGCGTTGTGGACAGTGTTTGGTAAGTTTTGATGTCCAGGTAAGTCCGTCAATTCGATTGGAATGTTGCATTTGGGCATGAAGACGAAGGTATAATCGTGTGGATCGACTTCTGATGATCTTGACATTGTCACTGGTGTGAAGCAGATTTGTGTCCTAGCTCCAACCCTGTTTGGTTTATAGTCGACTGCCACGCTAACGGTTGCTCTTCAGGACTCGGCGAAGGAAGGTGTTGAGGTTGAAACCGGATGAATGGACGCCTGTTCAATATTTAAGATTTTGGGCCCCAAGCCGGCTACATACCACAACGGTGCACGTGCCTCTGTTCGCAGATGGCAGTGCGATGTTCGCACACAACGAAGACGAACTACAGCGACTAGCTCCGGCTTTCGCGGTCGCGGCGTCCAATTTTGGATTGGATATAAACACAGGCAAGACATTTTCTTTCTTTCAGCCTTCTCCGGGAGAAGTGCTGTTCCTGCATGTGCGCCTGAGACTCGCATCAATGAAGACGTTATCGATAGCTGTGCGGACTTCTGCTACTTCGGTAGCAACTTGTCGACAGATTTGTCCGCGGACGACGAGTAACGAGCTCATGTAGCGAAGGCTAATGCTGCTTTCGGAAGTCTTGAAAGACGTACTGGAAGAACCATAGTCTGAAGACGGCCACTAAGCCCCGTGTTTACCGCTCAATGGTGCTGCCTATACTGCTATGCGGCAGTGTAACCTGGACACTGTATCAGCGGAACGTGCGCTATCTGAGCCATTTCCGTCTGCAATGTCCAAGACACATTTTCGGTGATGGGACGTGGTTCTGAAGACTGACGCATTGGGGCGAGCGGACGTCGACGAGATGGAAGCTATCCTGATGCTGAATCAGCTTTGTTAGCCTACTCTAGTCGGACGAATGGGCGATGTTCGTATTCGAAAGCAGATGCTGGACGGCCAACGGAAATCAGGTAAGCGAAACCCTGGTTGTCGAAAGCCAAAGTGCTAGGATGTTATCCAAATAAGTCTTTCGCACTATAACACTGATTTTAGACGTTGGAGAGGCCTGGTGCTGAACCGAACGATCTGGAGAAATATGATTTAGACCGACGTCCGCAAGTTCCATGAAGAATTATTGCGCGGCCGAGAATGGAAGTATGCGATACGCAAGAGAACCATCGGTGACATACATCGTGGTGACATGACAGTATGGCGTTGCAGTGTGTGCGGCAGCGAATGCGCCGGTCGCCTCGGATTAGTAGGTCACCAGCGTACTCACAGTACACCATCGCCCAATAGACAACGAGTACGTTCAGCTCAAGTAGGTTATATCAGTTCTATCCATTTTTTTTGTTCGCACTCATCAACGATCACTGTTGTTTGGTGACTCACCCGTTCATCTTTTCAGAAACCTGTCACTATGGTCTTCTATCGTTGCTTCCCTTCAGCTTGGTTGGTTTACTGTAAGGTTAATGTTTTATCTGTTTCCTTCCAGTCCAACATTCAATTATGCTTTTCCTCCTATCCTCTCTAGAGTACACTGGCATGCACCGCTATACTGGAATACTTCTTGCGTCATATTTTCAATATCTTTCTTCCCAGTTTAGATCCTACCACTGGAGTCTCTCTCTCTGTTTATTTACAAAGAGAGATAGGAGTTTCAGTTTTGTGCTAGCCTGTGAATTGGCTGACCAGCACTGTCCGAGTGGACATAAAGGCCTCACTCATACGCCTCTTGGTCTTATTCCTCCGGGTTGACACTGGATACGTCGTGTGTGAGTGGAACTACAAGTGGTGCAACGCATGCTGCTTGTGGTGATCGTTAAGCGGAAGTGTCCTTTGACTTGGGTCACGGTGACAGGCTAATCCGGGACGGATGCCGCCAACCGTGTGTGTATCTGTCTGTCTGACTATGTTCTTGTTGAGTTATGTTGGATCACACTCATCTCTGTTCACTTCAGTTTGTTGAACAGCAGCCTCCAACAACTTGGTCGGAACGAGTTTATCATGCTGGAACCAGGTCGTACTTTTGAAACGCTAGTAAATGAGTGACGTGCCGGTAATCTGACAACTGAACAGCGTATCGAACTGGCTTTTATGTATGCCGCCTGTAGTGGAAGTGTGGAAGAGACTACTAATGAGTTTAATGCAAGGCATGTGGGTACGTGATCGGTTACCTGTAAATCACTTCGAAGGCTGAGGAAAGTTTCGATACAACGGACAGTGTTCATGATCTGCAAAGAAGTGGTTGACCGTGCATATCAAGAGATAACTGTTCTGTCAGTTATGTTCTGCGACTCTGTGCCACCTCAAACGCAGTAATTACACGGAACGTCCACAAACCTCGGACAAACTCACAATGGCCATAATCTCGAAATGCAATACAATCTTCTAAACTAATTTGCAACATGTACTGTCGTCATGCCCGGGGAGTACCTTTTTCTGCAAACAAAACCACGTGTAACATTTTCACCATATCTTGTGAATTTACGGTTGATGTATTAGTGATCTCTTTTCTTTTTATCTCTACGTAACGACAACGTCGACCTGTAAGTATATACTAATCTGCCAACTACCGATAGAAATATGCTATTCATATTTCTATCGGTAGTCGACAGATTAGTATACATAACTAAAACTATCAGCTCTGCTGAATCAGTTGAAAGTTTTAAAATATTAGTTGATCAGCACATACTTGAAAGACAACCGGCACTATCAGTTTCATAACTCTGATGAGCACTTACGTAGCTTATGGATTATCTTACCGAACGTAGATTCAACATCAAGGTGAATGGGGACAACTGTCAGAATGGTTCCCAGCCAACAGCGACGTTTCGTAAGGACCAATCATAGGACCTCTGTTATTCATTCTTTTCGTTCTTGAAATACCCATTATAGTAACATCACCCGTGCTAATCTACACAAGTGATATAAAACTCTGACGATGATTTGAACAGCCTGAATCAGTGGTCCATTGAAAATAACTTGTCGTTTAATGTCGACGACTGTAAAGTCATGCACATTCGCCATGGAAATTGTACTGACTATTACCTTGGCGATACAAAGCTCGCGTCAGCATGCGAAAGATACCCACGGACCATACTGGCAGACAGTCTGAGTTTGTCCACAAATTGTGTCGTCGTGATTAAAAGGGTACAAATAACCATGAAGAATTTGTAGAACCGTCCTTCTTACAGTGTTTCTCACTGTGTTCGTCTTCGTAATCCGTCCTTGCCGGGAAACCAACATATAGACTTATCGTCCTTGTTTTAAAGAAGACTTAGCACGCG
The DNA here is from genome assembly GCA_013368495.1 of Paragonimus heterotremus. Classification (NCBI taxonomy): domain Eukaryota; kingdom Metazoa; phylum Platyhelminthes; class Trematoda; order Plagiorchiida; family Troglotrematidae; genus Paragonimus; species Paragonimus heterotremus. Next base: position 43,125 of record LUCH01001625.1, read on the forward strand.
TGGAAAGTGATCACAGACTGGTCACTGAAAGAGTTATGGGGCTTAGGAAAGTCCCCTACCCGACAAGTCTGGTAGGGTTAGGTCACTTCTCAATTAATTGAAAACGCCTAGGGAGTGGGACCTAATTCTCAGCTGCAAATTATTGCACACCCCGGGGCTATCCATTGGCACATCTCCCATTAAATAAGGATGAACATTTAGGGGGTCATTCGCTGAAGGTGAATAATGGAACAGGCAGATTACTCTGTAAACAGAATTGCTTCACAGTTAAGGTCTGTTCTTATTGAACGCACTGCCCAGCTCTGTAGTCCCTGCTGAATCGGTTAACAGTTTTGACATATTACTCGATCGATACATACGTGAGGGACAACCTGCGCTACAAGTTTCCTAATCGCTATACTAGCTCATTCTCGCAGGTCATCAACTTCGCAGTTCGACTGAATGTTGTATCAGTATGTTTCAGCGTTTGTTACTGAAATGATTGCAACCAGCAGCTTCCTTGAATTTACCTTCTGGTTAGTTCCATTCACTTTTCCTTTATACCTATAACCTTCCAAAACAAGTTTTCATCGACCAACAAAGAGAGAGGAACATACAAGCAAAGATCTTTCTCTCTCTCCTGTAGCAATCTATGAATCTATGAACGAGATCGTATAAAGCATACTGCGGATTACTGTCTCATTAAGGTGAGGTTTTAGTTAGTCGAATATTATGCAGCCGATGTTTTGGTGCGCGATGCATTTAGTTATTAGTCACAGATACGAGTTAACCAGACACGATATTTAGGAGGAAGACCGGATATTTATTGCACGGAATGTACAAATAGCCTTTAAAAAGCTTTGAGCGCCATCAGTAAGTGTACATCAGCTCGTTCCACGAGTGCGATCTGGTTCCAGCATGATAAACTCGTTCAGACCAAGTTGTGCACGGCTGCTGTCTGGCAAACTGAACTGTGAAGAGCGTGATCCAACATAACACAACATGAACAGTCAGACAGATACACACGCGAACACAGAGAGAGAGATCAAATTAGTCACCCCAAGGCTCACAAATCAGACGTGCTTTCATTGAAATGGAAGTATCGATTCTAAACCGCCACCAGAAACATCTACACTTGCAGTTCGTGCAGTCTTAGACTCAGTGACGAGGCCACGAAACTGAGAGATAGATACCAAGTGGCGCTTATTGTTTACACAACATGGCTATAGAACGTCACGTCAGAGTCCACAAATGGTGCGACAAAAATTAAAACGCAATATGACGTGCCTCAGTTTCTATGGGAAAATTGTTACGTTTTGATCAGTCTTTCAGTGGTTTGTAAATCTGTTTCGTTCATGAATCCAGCTTTCATTATATATCGGTTAGTGAAAAAACTATTGCGATGACACAATCCTTTAAGGGAATATCGTATTTTTAATTTGTCCTTTTGCACTCACCGGTGCATGCTGGTTCCCAGTCCACAATTGCCTTCCGAGCGCTAAAACAGTCACAGAGACGCGTGTGAACAGCCAGTTGTTATCGATCGTGGACCGTGGTGGCCCAAGCACTGGGTCAATGGGACCGAGCGACGTTACTGAAACTGAATGCGGGTACACTCCTCCGGCCACAGCAGTTAGCTAATTTGATTATGGTTTCGGCCGTGTGTTGTGTGCGTTCACTTGCCTGACTCGGTTGGGGTGTGTGGCCGTTCGGTTTGGTCTAGACTCCGGATCTTGGCGCCAGGACAATCGGTATGAGTCTTAGTAGCAGCAGCACCTTATTGGTGGTCTTGTCGGCCCAGAATGTCCGTGTTACTGCACTCTGAACCGACTTAGCAGTGTCTGTTACCAGACACGACAGAAGTTATGCTACAAACATCTCATTCACCTACTCAGATACGGTCACGGACAGTTAGTTCAGATGCCACGTTAATGACATTGGTCGTCTCCGTGATTCCGCGTTCTTTCGGAGTATACTGCACATATTTGACTTCATAAACTTCAGGGCTGCAGAACACATGTATACCTTTTTTGGAGTGAGCTATCCATGTGACTGTCGTTAGGACAACACAGGCACGTTTGAGATACCCATAACTTATTCTACATATTGTCGATCACGATATGGGAGGATGAACAACTGTCTGTCTTCCAATTGTTGAAAACTTTCTGAAGCACGCGGATAGTAGAGATCTATTTCCTCTGCAGTTCGATCAACTGTAGTCATCGTGTCACTGAGTTCTTCACGCGATGAAGAAAAGTCCTCGTTTCAATTGAGAGCAGAACAAAGTCAATAAGAAAGGTGATACGGCGAAATACACATCAGTCCGAACAAACAGCAGTAAGGCACACATAACGATAAGCTTCCAGATGAAGAATGTACCGAAGACCCAATGAAACAATACTGTCAACAATACCAACGCAAAAACCAAGCCAATGCAAAGCAATAACTAAGCAAGGTAGAAGAATATAGCAGTAACAGCAAGTATAGTCAAAGAGAAATCACTCAATGTTGATGGAGTAACATCGTTTGGACATTTGTTAACTTTCAAGAATCAGATAACTTCAATTCACGTTTGCTCTCGCGTGAGTCCACAAACACTGTTGAGATTGAAGGAGGGGTGGACGAGTTACAAAATTTGACACCCTTAACGTCACTGGGAGCAGTTCTGAACTGTAACCAAAGCAGGTTGTTCCGTCGGGTAATGCCAAATACAGCTCTGATTACAAAGACGGGCAGTGATCTGGACTTAAGAACCCATAGGAAAAACTGACATTATAGCAATACCGCGTTGTAACAGATGAGGAACCGGAACACACGATGATTGGAAAAAGTACACACTCCTTATGCTTCAAAGTTAACGGTCGTGTACTACACTGTGTACTGTATTCCACTAACAATAGGGCGTGAATGACACGTGAAACATCCTGCAATCGGGTAAAAAGCCTCAACAACAAACTGACAAGGAAACAGCGGTTCGTATGGTCAGAAACTCCCAAACCAGATAGACAGCACCTACCAACCTTGCTCAACGGAACGGTCAAAGCTTCCATTGCTCGTGACTATTTCATCGCCAGATCGTCCGACCGTTTCCTTTAACCATCAGCCGCTAAACCGAACAATGTGCGATGCGACAGACACTATCGGCATACGGAGTAAGATTATTTTAATAGGAATCTCTTAAACAGGCAGTTTGGATGCAATTTGTGGGCTCAAACAGTCGTAACTGAATACCCTAAGCACTAGCATGCAGTTTCTTGGGGAGTGCGATCTAGATTAATCTAACTCCCCAGAAATAGCCTTCGGTAATTGCCGACCTTCGTTTAACGAGGGTGAATATATCAAACATGTTTTGTTCAACTATGGGAGATTCGAATGGCATATCCCGATAAATAATTCGCTCTAAATGGAACTATACGCCTAATTGTTCTGAAATCAGATGAAAATATCTCGATCGATGGGAGCGGATTGCGAGAGCAGCAATCCAGTGCGGAAACCGGAGATGAAGACATCAACTTGAATAAGGTATTCTGGACAGATGACTAAGTGTACCAAATTAGTATGCCAGTATGCTGTGTCTTCCGGCGAGAACATTCTTCCTGAATTGGTGGCTAGAGAAGAGAAACTGGTAAGTTTGAAGATAAGGAAACAAAAATATCAGAAGACAAGCTTGTGCGACGTTTCGCAACGCAGTACAGTGATTGGTTCTTTCCCAGTGAAGGCTACCTTTGAATAAACACCGTCTCCTGCTTTCCTCGAGAGTGGTCTTGAAGATTAGAAGAAATACCGTAGTGTTCGGTTCTGATCAGAATAGAATAGGTTCAAAAGCAACACGTTTAGAAACTACCGCAGCTGTTTTACTCAATCCATCTTTTTCAGTCCATTTGCATACTGCTGACCTGGAATGGGTGTTAAACATAGATCACTGATCTGTATATGTAACCCGCCATAACAGCTGCTGGTATTAACCAACGTGGCTCAGTTCGAAGTCTCCTTTGTTTCAAACCCAGCCACATTTCAACTCTTAGTTCAGCAAGCTCACAAGCCGAGGACAAAAAGACCGTGGTCTTCCCACTCTGCATTTGACCCGTGAGAAGAATCACCAGCTGTGAGCAGGGATCAATGTACATACACACACACAGGCACATACAGAACGATGCTTTGTTCTTCTATAACACAACATCCGTTCGCCACCTACCCACCACTCCGAACACCGCCACTCCCTCAGAAGGCGTTTGGTTGTCCCAACCTCCATTCGCAAAACCCTGTCGGTCATGCAAATACAAACCCGGATGAGTCGATATGGCAGCTCATTTGTGTACCAACGGACGTGTGTGTGTGTGACGGCGAACATCGAAAACGTCTTAACAACGGGGCTGGTGTTAACATTTACCTACTCATCGCATCTACACACATCCAAACACTCGTGCCGCCCATCACATCATCCCTAACCACGTCGTCACTAGACCACAACGTCGACTGGATGCGTTCGAACCACGAAACAATACACCTAAACAAGGGAACTGGGATTGTACAGAACAAGGAGGATCGTTAAGGAGGAAAACCGAATAGCAAGTCAGACGACGTATAAATCAGTGCCACAGTAGGGCGCCATATGATACCACCTGCAAGAATAAGTAACAAGATGGCAAAAACTAGACACGGCTTTTGCGAATTAATACGTATTTATATTGCATTGAGCGAAACGATAGAAGTGAAACTGATCGGTGACCAACAACATTCTGAAGAACAGTAACCCATGTAGTCCTGCTAAACGACATAGAATCACAGATTGCTAGTTACAGAGATTCCCGAAGAATGGATAAACCAACTCGTTGAAGGGTCGTAACTTGGTACCTTCGAGCATAGTTACATCTCTGGTGAATCTTCTATCGATCGGCCTAGATGACTAGTACCTGAAATATCCCCAGAACTACTACAAATTAATAATGCACACAGCTTCTGCATCACAAAGTGTTCGTTATCGTGTGATATACAAGACCACATGTTATGCACGTCTTATGCTTCATGTGGCTTTTAACATGTCAAATATACACTTACAAGACTGCCTAAACTCCGGTGAACCCTTACGACAACCGGGTTCGAACGAGCTTCCTTGTATTTAGTAACCGACAATCCCTACGACTAGGTTAACGTGAACTCAAAGTGCACAGGGAAGTGCCACAATAACCCAACTGGTTGAGTAATTAGGTATGGTTTCGTTCTGTGAACCGGACAGGTTTCTGTCAGGTCTTACTGTGACCTGAGCCGCACTATTTAAGAACAATGTTACTGAACGCCCCAGAACAACCATATGAGTCCAATGGGTTAAACACAAGAGTCGATAAAGTAATCCCCTGATAAGTGTAGACGTTTCAAAAGCGATCAAGCTGGACTTCCTAAAGTAATTCCTTGGAAGGTTTACAATATTTAGAAATTTAACGGTAACGGTCTTTCAATGTGGCTATCAAACAATGTTCAAATCAAAGTATTGTATGATTCTCGCTTAAAGTCGATTTCATTTCGAAATACTGGAGGCCATATGGGCAAATAACAAAACCCACGCCAACTTTATTACACACTGTCCAATTGAATCGATCATTACTTCCGAGCTAAATAACAGAGACTCTATCCTTTGCCCAGAAAATAAAATCCGTATCCAATTTTAATTTATCATTAACACATCCAGCTACAATAATCCCCGCAGTATAAGAGCGCTCTCTAACTGTTTCCCACTCAACAGTGCATATGAGCGTATGATGACAATCTAAAACGCAGTTCACACGACAGCATAAGCTAAAGACAAATATTAGTGGAATGATTTTGATGTAATCTATTGGACGGCGAGACGTACATAGTTTAAAATGTGATTTCATGTGCAATAATGTATAACGAACGTGGATATCTCCGGTTTAATTTTTTGTTTGAGGTTCATCCATTTTGCCGAATAAGGCTGACTATTCAATTACATATTATCAGACAGCTGATCAAAAGAAATGGCAAAAAAATGGACTTAGATTGTCTGAAGTTATGTGTGATTACTTAAATCTGGATAAGACAAGAATTGTGAGCACCACATATCCGTAGCAGACCACCAGACGTTACACGCTCAGGCCGTATTGTCCACTCACTTCTCGATACAGGTAACGTTTGGTGAGAACTCAACTTCATACAGTACATCGGTTGTCATACAACCCACAGTTACGCGAAACTATACACCACAGGAAACCTAAAATGAAGGTCAGTTGGTTTCGATGTGATCACTTAAACAGACGATATGGCGAAGGGAGTAAATTTGTGTAAAAGTGCAACCAGAGCCACCTGCATGTCATGTCTGATCCGTGCCGATCAGCCATACTGACTGTTCTTATTCGTGTTTTTCTGTATTCAACGGCATTAATACTTCAGACAATCTGAACAAATCTTGGTACGATCTGAATCACTGCGTAATCTCTTCTGTTACCAACTATAAGACAATGTCATGTTCTATAGTCAGAATTAACACATATGAATGAATGAAATTTAATGGAATTCTGAACGGAATATCTTCATTTTTGTCACATATTCTTGAACTATACCTGATTTGCTGTCCGGTAGAAAACATTGGTGATCTGTTTCCCTCTTGTTGTGTTCTAGAAAACTACGTTCACGGTTGGTACCATTCGCCTAAGTGACCCTCGGACATAAAAGTCTCAATGCTCTTAATGGTCAAATCGCAAAAAAAACGATCTTAAACGATGAGAAATATTATAGTACTTTACAAATGACGTCGTAGGAGTGGGAGCTGCTTTGTTGACGATATTCTACAGAAACACAAGATGAGAGTACGACGAAGTAACCATTACATCCGTTAGAATACTAATTTAGCGGGTAATGCATGTCATGATGACTTTGGGATAACTATTGTTGTGCAACTTAACCCGACGATCATTTGTTGCATTCTCTTCGAATATATTTGTTTGTGAAAAAGATTGTCAACTACGAAATTCCGTATTATCCATATAACAATAACTCTTTTGAATCGCATTTCACTCGACCTACCGAAAGTTCAAACCACCTGCTAACACTGGGAATATATTCTGGGATACGAGGAGCAACACACTTGGAACATTGTCATAGAGCAAAAAGTACGTGCTAAACATTACTGAACTAAATGTATGGATTTGTCATTGGATGAGGAATCCAAAGAAAGGAATTATTAATGTAACTAAGAATGGAGTACTGTGGCGTCCACGGACCCGGAAATGTATTGTACGTCTTGAATGTATCAGCTAACGTAGTACATTTCCGACGAATATGCGCAAATCAGAATTGACGAATTCAAAGTTGTCACAACAAAACCGGGCGAAATCTGACTGTTTTATATGAGCAACCTATATTGTACTTGCAACCGATCATCTGATTCCAAGATGATGTTATTCGTGTACAAAAGATGTAAATTAAGTATATGCAATAATACAACCTACTTTGTTTCTGTTTTAAAGAAAAAACTTCACCTCTGAACAGTTAGCCTCATACATATGGTTTATCCTTGGATGTGTGCTTACTGTATCACGTGAAATCACCCAGAATTCAGTTGAAAAACTTGAGACATTGATCTCACCGAAGAATAGTGATATCAATACACGTATGTATTGAGTTTTAAGCTTGCCTGCCCTTTGTAAGAATTCTCAGTTTTCATACATTATGCTGGTTGGAAGCAATTCATTACTCAAGCATCCAGTCAAAAAGACAGATGTTTTAGTGACATTTTCAGAACTAGCAGTTCGTTTGTCCTTCTATAAATTATATATATATATATATAATCTGTATGTAATACGTTTCGTACCTATGAAGCGCTGCCTTCAGGGTGGGGAAGATGTACGCAACTTGATGTTGAATGTTTGAGTCCTTTAATTTCTTTTGCTATCCAATTAGTGGTTTAATTCTTCTCCTCACGATTGAATGGTAGTTAAACATTAGCGCGAACCGTTAATATATTGCTACTCGAACTGATGACGCCACACAAAATACGAAAATGTGAAACAAAAAGACCACATACACACACTCACCCAGGCCGTGTGCGTAGGCTGTTGCGGCAGCCTCAGACAGTAACTGTCGTGTAGTGAGGTCGTGCACAGGAGATTTGATACCGCGTTGGTGTTGCAATTGTTGTTGTTGTTGTTGCTGCTGCTGCTGCTGCTGCTGTTGATACTGATGTTCTCGTTGCTGGTAGAGCTCCTGTAGATAGGATCGGGCAGAAGAAGAAGAACCGGAAGAGGCGGACGAGCAAGCCGAAGCAGTAGGTGCCAGAGAGTAGGGCATGCCATTTGCACCACAATGCTCATTCCGGCCACGGCTGGAACAACGTGAGGAGATGCCCGACGGATGATATGGTGAATATGCACCAGTGCCACCAGAGAGCTGACCAGAATTCTGTGGATAAACAGCAATAGTTTTAGGAACAATAAGGTACTAGACGTGAAAGATGGACAGACACTAAGATAATATACCATACCCATGTGCGTGTCCACACGAGTATTGTGATAGGCAACGCACGATAAGTACCACGTGATCAAGTTATGAAGCATACTGCCTCATTTCATTCTAACGATTGGATGCAGTCTCAAAGAGGTACACGGGCTGACGGAACACGTACTCCGACAGGTCGAATCTACAGTAGATTCACCATCGTGGCCCACACTTTCTAAGCACATTTACAGAATTAATTAATGTGGGGATTGTGATGGGAGTTGAAATAAATTCGGACCAATCGCCAGGCAAAAAGCTATCTAACAATAACCTATACACACAAGGAACCCCTAGTATTGGTTGAGAAATGGAACGAACGACTCAAAGAGAGAGAAAAGCAAAACGGATCAGCGATCGAGCACCATCAATGGACCAGCCCGGTCACGGAATAGACAGCAGAATAATAGAACTACACCTAATAACCGGAATCGGACAATGGGCTAAGGAAGATGAACGGGCTTAATTGTCAATAAAATAAATTTCCCTCAGAGCTCCCTAAGAGAGTGGCTAGGTAACGGACGAACCGAAAGTGTAGTTAGTACTTGCCTTTATCGTACAGTAAAACTCATTACAGGAATGTTTGACTGAATGAAACGGGCTGAATAAGAGTATTTGAATAGAGGAGATAAAAGACTGACATGATACGATTTATGCTCGAGCAGATTTCTCTGCATTTCTACTGATGTTTACTGCAGACGAATTAAAATGTACAAAATTTTAAACCACAAAACAATCACAAAAGGTAAGATCGTCAGCAAGGAACATATTTATAAAGTCCATATGGAGGCAATTGAATTAGATCTTGGTATCGATTTCACAGGGCAGTGTTAGATTGCTTTCTTCCACAGTTGTCCTAGCAAGTACGCTTATTTGATCCGGTTTCCGAGAATGGTAAGGTTGCGGAAAACTTAGTGTTACTCTGGTCAAACGATTACAGTTTTGAAATAATTTGATCACACTCACAAGTAGTGTTTGTTTTCTCGTCATCATAGTCTTTCTTCAGAGTATTCTTAATAACGTCTTGTTATTTTGCACAGTCACGTATGATCCGAAACAATTGCCAGTTCGTACTGTTGAGTGTGCGCTGTAGGCCTCGACCAGATGAAACAGTCCGGATGAAGAACACACACACACACACACAGACAAATGGCAGAAGCAAAACAAAACAGCCGATCGACAACAGACTGGGCAGAAGTGAAAAGGTGAGGAAGAGGAAAGAGCCTGAACGGGAAACGGTAGGCAGGCAGTTTGGTTTATCACCGAACCGGGGCAGTGATCGATGCTCTATGGTTTGAGGGTGGAAATAAGGTCAAATCGATTTTCTACTGAGAAAGAGTAGGCAGACGAGCAGGGAATGAACGAAAGACACGGTCGAACCGATTGCTAACCGATAGTTCGGCTTGTAGTCATTAACCACGACAATTATCAAGCAACTGTACAAAAGAAGAGTTACATGATTTCTATACGGCAGAAGGAACCCAGATAAGGCTAATAAAGTAGCGATAAGTCGACCTAGATGAAGGCTTAACATCATGACCAAGAAGTAAAAGAGCAGAAATATCGAAATTCTGTCCTTATAGGGGGAAAACAGCAATGCGTAAAGTAACTTGCGAAGTAACATTTCATCCACATCCTAGGGGTATTTTTCATAAAGTAGTACACAGACAAAGCTCCTAACGAAAAACATCTTCAGAAGAGTGTGTTGCCAAATTGAATGGACGACAATTTAATCCAATAGAGACTGATCAAGGAGCACAATACATACTACTTTGTCTTGTAACAACCATCCGTTACATTCATGTTTCGTACTGAGGTCTCATTAAGTTCGTTCTTGGTATAGTGAAGTATTGCAGGTCCTGTCAAAAAAATGATAACTTTTGCTCTATCGTCACGATCGCTTTATCCCCCTAGTTATTCTGAATGACTATCCACCAACACCGATCACTGAGAAAATACGAGAATACGACTCGTCGTTCTGGCTTATTCGAATCGATCTCAGTTTATCATCAAAACAATAAAACGTCTTTTTCTCTGAGGTTGCTTTTGCCAAACACGTCGTAGTGTTTATTCCCGGGTAGACTGAGCCTATTTAAATTCAGAAAAGCGTCCCATGTATGGTTCTTGGAGATTTGTATTTTTGTGAACAAAAAAAATGCGTACTCCGTAACTGCATCTTTTTGATGAGAGAACTGTAGATTACACAAAATTCGGGACAAAACAGTTTCTATACAATACTGTCTAAATGCGCTACTGATCATACTGTCATGAGTTTATTATGTTCGTTATAATCACAAACAGACCAACAAGGGTAGCTGCAAAATTAAGAGGACAGTTTAAGTATGTATCACGCTAATGGTTCCTGTAATCCATGCACTGTTTTAATGGAAGAAAAAGCACATCTGTCGGCAGAGTTAACCGACTGGCCATGAGCACGCATTTACTGTGAGTGTACTGATGTACAGGCAACGCCCACGGGATGAGTAATGCAGTAAGCTAAAGAGCAAATCTGTAGATTCATTTTCTTCAGCATGTCACGTGATAGCAACTTGACAAAGTTAGAAAAAGGAAAAGTTCTTACAGCTGTACAAATGTAAGAACTAGGTCTACATCAAGTCGTTCTGTCAAAAGGGGTGGTATACCGCTATCTAACTAACACAAAGTTAACTTACAGAGTTGAAAAAACATAACGATCGCATGGTTGAACAGCGAAAGCTCATTGTCTAGTCATCCGACTGAAATCCAAAGCAGGCATGAGTATGAAATAATCAAAATCGACGCCTTATTTGGAAGTGTCCCTTTTCAAAACAATCGGAAAACTTGACTGCTACATACGAGCGGATATAAACCAGCGTTTATATAATTCATTCTCATTAAAAATCCAAATGGTCAACACGGCTGGCTCACGAAAGCGTAATGTGAGTTTGAATCCCGGCTGTAGCGAGGATACGTACTTCTGACGAGCTCTAACAAGGGCGGAACTCTAGCCTAGTAATTCCTCAGAAATAATCTGCCCGGCAAATCTACGGGAATGCGAAAGCTGTTACCAACTGTGGGTGATGTTCAATGTATGTTGGCTGAAAGTTGCGACAAGAACTGTACAACAGTTGCCACAAGAAATCTCTCCACTAATTTACAAAAAAGATTAAGATTGGTCCCACCAAATCTGGGCCAGATTCATAGATGTTTGGATCGGATCGAGCATCATACTTCCCACATTTATCAACAGTATATCGATATATCTAGCAGCAGGAAAAAATCTAGGTAGACCGAATGCTTGGAATTACTATTTGTGTGACCTCTGAAAGGACAAACTTGTTTTTCAGAGGAGGTGGTGGTACATGTCTTAGGGTGCGTTTTCAGTGGCTGGTTAGAGTGTAGTGGCAATTTTTGCTGAAAATCGAAATACGACAGTCTACATTATAACAATGGAGCGTTTTCTTTCATGATTCATCGATATAACATTTTATGGGACTGCCACCTTTCAAAGCAGTAATATGCATGTAGTACACACCAAGAACAGAGTTACTTTTTCACAAAAGTAAAGCTTTGGAGTGGTGAGCTTGCGATAGAGGTGACACCCCCAACTAAGTATGCCTGGGACCACTGACTTGGTAGATACATCGAAATACCAGTCTTCAGGTCACCAGCCGAAAGGGCGCTCTAAAAGACAAAGGGAACAGCGAAGGTCATGTCGTTTACTTAACGTTTGACCGATGTATGTCCAAATGATGCAATGATGTTATGAAACAAAATAGAAAAACTACCTTAAATCGTTGTTAGATGACGAAAACCGATTAAAAAAGAGGGGTTTGTTTGGATAAAAGTTCGATTAGCTGAATATGGGGTTACAGTGGACAGACCAAGTATTCAGTTGCGAGGCTAAAATGCGGAAGACCGATGTAAAGGAATACATTCTACGGACGCACCAGAATAACATAAAAGAATACATGGATATTAGCGCGCTTCGACATCCGCACCACGGTCAATGCCGTCATTGTTCAAACTTCTGAGATAACCACTTCAAACTGAACACATTCCCCGTGTACCCCAATCACCCCTTATCAAACGAAGCTTATACAAGCAGTGGTCTCATTAAATGAGGCTCCCACTCCTTGAATGAAAATGCCCAGTTTGAATCTCGTTCAATGGTGAGGTCAGTTATAGATTGTCGAATGGGTATCGGGAGATAATTGCATCATCTCAAGTGTGACATTAGCGTGCGTAATCGTTACAAGCCGGCTGTGAGGTGAATTGCATCCATCCGATTACTGGAATGTACTCAAGCCCAATAAATCAGTCACATGTATATACGTGACTGATATTTATTGTTGGTTCAAACTGGCGAAAGGGTTTCCAAATCTTCATGTCCATATAACAGTAGGTAGTGAGAGTGAGAGCAGGGATAAAATTATCCGTGTGACACAAAAGTGGATGCGAGCTTGGGAAACACAGACACGAATCCACAGTAAGCCTTGAATAGAAGACCGATTTTTGCGTTAACCGATTTCCGTTGCCACGAATGTGTTCCATGTGAGTAGCGAGATGAAAAAAGAACGTACATCCCAGTATTGTGTGTGACAGAGAGAGGGAGAGAGTTATCGGAAATGAGAAACAAACGAACATTTTGAAACATTAGGTCCCTTTGAGCTTACTTGAATAGAATAATCAGACGATACGAACTGTGACAAGTCTACGACTGACGACAGTATGCGAAATGAATTCGAATCATAGTTTGTCTTCCGATTATTCCATTCAAACAAAAATTTACTAAAATTCCAAACAGAACCATGGCAAATTAATTTTTAAAAAAAAACAGAAAACAGGTTATTCAACATCTTTGTTTCGGAAAACCGACTAAACGATCCGTGCCTTTTCGGACTGATACACTGTTGTGTATTAGCTACGATGAACTTGTCAACGAGATTGAGGCAAACACCCGAAAATTATCAGCTAGGACATTTTCCCTTCAAGGGTTGAAAGTCCAGACATTAGATCAGTGTTCCCAAAATTGACGATATCGTCCCCTGGAAAGTTATGACAATATAAAGGGGACGATAGATACCAACTGGATAGAAAAGAGACAACAGCCGGGTGGTTCGAATTTCTGAAAAAGGGAATGAAGAACTATGCCCCAAACACAATCAGTCTGAAGTTGATCAAACGTTGTCATCGCAGCAGGCTCATTTGTCGAAATGACTTTTGCAGTTATAGCCAGCTTTGTAGTGAATTACAATGGAATACTGTGTTATAGTCACTTTCGTGAACATGGCAGTATATAAACTTCAATAGTTTTGTATCATGAAGGCAAATTCGAAACATAGTCCGATGTTTGGGAGTCAGAATTGTGAATATATGATCGAACGACACCACAAAAATGAAAGACAGTTCCCATAAAGATATCACATTGGACAAATGCATCGACGTGAAGGCAATCCGCGATTCGCAGAAGGCTACAACCAATTAGTGTCGACAACGCGAGCAGGCTGGCATGTCAGTGCGGTAACCAATCCGAATAGCAGGTTGCCTTAGCGTTGGATTTTGTTATAACGAGCATCGGAATAAAACAAGTTGTTCAAGTGCGTCACGCGTTAAAACAAGTGAGCTGCAGGCGGAGCCGAGCCAACCGATAGGGAAATCAAGGCGTCGGCACCAATTGTAAGTCTTCATTGTACTGGTCATCTTGTCTATAAAATAACCAATAGACACTGAATAAAACTGAAATTTGCTTTATGTCACATGTTCTGTTTTTGATTTCATCTCGGAAGGTAGCGACTTTTCAACACCACACACTAAGAATGGCTATCCCGAACATTTTATTCGTAGGCACATGTTAATGAACACAAAAGCAGACAAGCTGAGGACACAAAGCCTGCTTATAGTTCGTTAGTGTTCAAAGGTGATATCTTCGTTGAGGACAAGATTTGACGTCAAAACACGGAACCTAACGCGAACACCCAGGATAGATCTATTACGTAGATGTGCTGATTTGTTCACTAACTTTTACAGCCCAAGTGATGTTATGTAACTAGGCATCATAAACCTGACCAAGATGACAGTAACACCTACACTATCCCTTACTCCGTTGACTATTTAACTACGGTTCATTATGTGGAGAAACATTCCGTAGACGAAGGATACATTAAGGCCGATTCGCGACCACGTCCCATCGAACAGGTTTCACACAGCCCAATCACTAATCGTAGTGATTACCATCATTTAACTAAATAAGTGGCCATTGATTTGATCAGAATATTAACAAGACTCCTTCGTTGTCGATTCCTTTAACTACACCAATACATTTACATGACTGGGATGCAAATCACTTTAAATAATGTGATCAGCAACAAAAACAGGACACAGAGTCCTTAAATCCATCGGCTCATCTTGTGGTTGCATGCAAGCAATTAGATCCAGCTACTTCTGCTACACCAACAACTAAAGACCAACGTTTCAAAATGGTGTGAAAGCACGTTGGTACGTGCATGTAGCACGTTTTCATTCTGGTTCTTTTGTGTTAGATGCGTTGGGTACTGACCTGTCATCGGACTACTGACAACTGGCTTCGAAAATGCAGCACATTTCTGGCTTGACATCATCCACTTCGATGTCACAGACTTAAGCAAAGACAAAAATAGCCCAGGGAACCCAAACTCGAGTCTGTTACTGTGACAGACCTGTTGACCAATGTCTGACTAAAGATTATCAGCATTCACATGAAGGACAATTCATTAGAAAGGGCTTTCTCGGGTCAACTCAGGCTGTACACAATTCGTTCACATCGCCCGCACAACTGATGAAGCGTGAAGCGTAAAATCCCCTTGAAACAATAGAGGTGCGTGAACGAACTGCTACTCGGTTCGTGTGATGTGCATGCGCGTGTATGGTCGGGTTGGGTTCGTGAACGTGGTCGCAAACAGGGTGGTGGCTAGCTGACGAGTCGCACGAACAGCATGCTAGCCAGCGAGGGCAGAATGTCAAACCAAACCTCGCTTGATCCTAATCGAATCTGGTCTATTTTTATACCTCGTACGTATACGTATGTGTCTGTGTCTATGTGCGTACGACATTCAACCATGCGATCAAGCTTTGCAACACACAAATGGTGGCAGGGCAACGTATCAAACACACGACACTGTCCTAAGCCCTCAGGCTGTCGTGAGACACGTCGGCAGCTGGCGTAGGGTGGTAGTGGCAGTGATGAGATGACGGTAACAAAACTAAGAGGGGGATTGCCGACCCAGAGACCAGTCCGACATCCCATTGCTTTAGTGATCACCCGACCGGGACAAATTCGGTTGTCTAGCTTGCGTTGGTCTGTTTGCATCATCGACACTGTTCTCCATTCCCTTCACCGTAGACCACCATCACCACTTTCTCCCTCGCTCTCTCACACAAACAAGAACACACACACACATTGGTCGAACAGACGCTGCAATGCGGACGTCACACACCCCAACCATCGCTCCGGCCATGTGATGCCATCCGGCCAGGCGGGAGGCGGTTAACAAGCCGGGGCGGCATGGATTGATTGTATCGATTGGGTTGGTCGAACAGGCAGCGCGCGTAGGCGCTTGCAACAGCCACACTACCGACGACGACGCCGCCACCGCCGTTGCCGCCACGGCTGGTGCTGCTTTCAGGTTTCTGACTCTCGTGGCCTGCCAGCTCGTTTGACCGACGACGGCCTGTGTTCCATCACAGCGGTGGTCCGATCATCCATCTGTGCGTGACTGCGCTCGAGGCGGTAGTGTGTTCGTGTGACAAACTCTCTCTCCCTCTCTCACACACACAAACAGACGCAGCATGCACACAAGGCTCAACAACAAAACTGTCAGTATGCGTGTGCTGTATGCGCACGGATGGTAACGACGGTGAAGTGGGTGCGTGCGCACAACGAAAACGTGTGCTAAAAGAATGCATGCTCGGCTGCACACACGTCCTTAACATGGTCAACCGAAGCGGCGTGGGTACGTAAAAGGGGAGTCGTTGGCGTTGAGTCCAAAAAACCACAGTGCCTTGGGCGAGAACATGCAAATGATCGGTCGAACAGGTCTGTGACAAGGGGGGAGCGTGGATGCCTGTTGTGGGCGTCGAGGTGCTTCTGATCACATCGGCCAGACCCGACAGGCCGAAGAAGCCACCTTCATGTTCGCACCTTGAACGCGAGCAACAGTGCTTAAGTACTCTGGTGATAGGTTGTCCTAAACACAATCGAAACCTCTGTGCAGTTTCAACCGGCAACTGTGCCACATTTTGGAAGAGGAACTCAGGCCCAGATGAAGTGAATTAATAATCCACCCAAATAGATCATAGTATTGAACAGGTTAACTGTTGGAAGGATTACAATCGAGTTGTGATTTTGACCGGATAAACTGCTCACAGAATTGATTGAAGCATCCAACCAAAATCATATATCAACCGTTTCTCCTGTTACCACATGCACACTGTGCCACCCCAAATCAGCCCTTGTAAGCAAATGAAACACATCAGTAGATCATCGGGAAAGTTACGCGATGGGCGAATGGAAGCATCTTTCACATACATATGCAAGTAAGGTCATCGTCTGATTTAGGGCAAAGTATGGCCGTTAGGGTGGCAGAATTCAGATACGTTCACGTAACCATCAGAAATATTCTCTCTCAAAGAACAGAACTATTCGATAGTTTAAAACGATGTGGGGCTGAAGAATAATATGTGAATCGAGGAGTGTATCGGCACGTTACAGTAACATCCACATGAGGCAAACCGAGTTCGACTGTGTCCACAAACGGGACCGCGTGGCATCGACCTACGGATTTTACTATTAACGGAAGCGGGAAAACTAGTAGAGGGACGTTACGAATATACCAGCAAACGCGCATCACAAGTTAAACACGAAATGACTGCCAGATGAACAATGATTTCCGAATTCAAATAGATCATCAGGGCTGAGGAATTAAGTCCTTAACAAATTCACAATAAATGGTCCAATAAAAAAAATCACATATCCTGAGACTGCATACATCTGCTTGATGGCTGATTCAATGTTCACAGATTCAGCTTTCATGAAAGATGCACATGAGAAAAATTTATTGATTCGGAATCCTAGACCACACACATAAGTAGTAAATTAAACCCATGATAGTCCGTTACTAACGGAATAAACAAAACTGCTTAAATACCGCGTCGCCGAATGGCAAGTAGTTGCGCCTGAAGCTGTTTGAAGCCTGCTGCCTAAAGGACTGAACGTCGTCATGTTTTCAAAACTGGATCTTCTTTCTAGCCCGGACTTGTAACTACGATCGTCAGTTTCGCAACCAGTTCACATTGCACGTGGTTACATTGAGCAATCCAATGAGAGAACGGGATGAAGTTGTAAAGAAGGCTAGAAGAGAAACACGAATTAGACGTTCTTGTGAATGTTATGTGATTTTCACTCCAGAAAAGTGACAGTTTACCAAAATAGGTTTGCTGCTATCTAGACTCATCTGATAAAGATATTCTGAGGAGAATCCGAACCGATAATCGTAATCAGTGTTAGTCAAGTTCTGATCTACCAAACAGTCCCTCTACGTATAAACATCTGTTAGCCGACATGTATACCGCTCCAGGGGTCAAGTTACACGGTTTTCTGCTCATGGCTGATCCCGCTCGTGTCCGAGCACGAAGGTTACTCCAACTATCATTGAATGCACACGTTTCTTTTTTCAAGTGGCATTGCGCATGCACGTGACGTCGCTTCAACAGAACCCCTTGAGCACCCAATTACACGAATCACGAACACGCTAAAACGCGCCGACTAAGATGGATTCGAGTAACAGGATGCTTCAGTTCAGAGCATTGCAGCCGCTTGTACAATGACCACAGGTATGCACACACACACACACATACATACAAAGAGAGAGAAACACGAACGCAGGGAAGGAGAAATGGACCACTCCACATACGTACAGTTGGTCTAACGAAGGTCGATCACGCACGTCCATCAAATGTGCCAACAACCTCATCATCATCGTGCTACTCGCGATCCCTATTATCGTTGTCCTCATCACCACCTTGGTCGCCTCAAGTCGCCAAAGGGTGTGTGGGACAGCGAAGGAATCGGTCAGGACGACCAAAACGGGATGCACATTGATCAGGAAGATCTGCGCTCTGAGTACGTCGATTATAGGTAAGTAGGTGGAACGAGCAGGTGTGTAACGGGCCGTTGGTCACAGAAACAAGGTACAAACAGCGTCCCACATCAAGGCCAATGACCGAAACAAGCAGATACGATGAACGCAGGCACAGATACATGCACCCACACGCGTGCAAGCCGTTCGGTCAGGGCGCGAATGTTATTCACGATTAACACGGGACATTTTGGTCGCATGTGTGTGTGTCAGCGTGCGCTCGTGTGTGGTCGCGTAATCAGAGGTGTCATTCGGACGAAAAAACTGAACACCAGACCAAGCGGAAGAAAACCAAAGCACTGTCCACACGAACAAGAACGAGTGCTACTTCCTCAAAGATACAAGCGAAGGTCACCTACACGACTGCCTTTGAGACAAGAACACTATTGTTGTGAACACTGGTAGGAGCCAGTTCGTAAATGAGCAGCCAAGTAGATGGGAGTTTGAATAGTAAATGAGAATTATTCAGAATGAGGATAGGAAGCGAAATGTGGATGGAGAACAAGAAAGATTGTCTAATTCACATGTAATCACACTATCGTGCCCGCAACAAAATCCTCGTGATGCCCCCGTCACTCAAGTCCAGTATCTTCGCTTGAGACAAATTTATCATTCCATCGATCCAGAGGCTAACACATACACACACATATATATATGCACGTACATGCCCAACCAACTTTACTGAACCTGGTAAACTGACCCCAACAGAAACACGGGAAAGAGCGATCAACTAGGCGAGCGAACTGTGATAGCATGCGATAGGAGTTGCAAGTATAGAACACCAACCCTCGGTCATCACAGTTACCAAAGCAACGCCACTCTGTAGGCCGCACGATGTGTCAGTTTGACGGCTGACAAGCAGCACGTCAGGCATCGTATGCGGACTAGGTCGTACAGAAGTGTGTGTATGTGTTATGTCGACAGCAGAACATCAGGCGTACCGATTAGGCGAGGCGAAGCGAACAATAGGTCGGGCACAGTTATATGGGCGGATATACGTACGAGGTTAGGTGTGTGTATGTGTATGCACGAGAAAGAAGACAGTCACCCGCCGAAGTTGCCCGGTCGGCAATGAACTGCCATCATTTGAGTTGCACTGTGAGACAGCGCGGTGTAATGTCCCTGCTGCAACTCCACTGACGAAGTCCTAACAGGGAGAAATGACAACGGCAGCAGTCAGTAGACCAGCCTTAGTTTGAGGGTGGTTGGGTGAGCTCATACATGGATTAGGTCAAGCGATAGAGTGTGGGGGGTGACAACACATACAAACACAAGCACACAGATGGGCACTTCCAGTAATACTGCCGTTGTACTTATATGACCTAAGAATGGAAAAGTCAGGATGCTTATAATACCTTTTGGGAGTCCAAGATTTGAAACAGGAATGTGTGCAAAATCACGTACACAAGTGGTCGATAGATATACCACTAGAGCTTTTCGAATGGCGATGAAAATAACAAAACGGTGTATAGAAAGTGATCCGATTGTTAAGGAAATAGATTCAAGGTGCTGTTCTCACAAGAGCAAGAAGAATACAAAGATAATGGACACTAAATTAACGAAAGCACACAATGAACAGCGTTAGTACATCACTTGCGAATATATTAGTCAAATGCATAACAACGATAAGCACGCATGTGCTTAGACGAATCTAGAGCTCATCACGATACATAAACAGTTTGCAGTTTATAAATCAGCAATGGAGCGATCTGAAACAAGGATCAACCGTTTAATAATGGTTTGTTAATAGCTCCATGTTGATAAATAGGAGAGGTATGGCAAGAGTGCTGTCAACAAGGAATGCTTCGGAAGAGCAGTCGCTTTTATTGTATGTGTATTTGTTAAATCGGCTACGGTTGGCTAAATGGTATATTTAAAGTGATGGCGTCATTAACCTTGATAACGATACACCAAAAATTGACACAGATGCTTAACTGTTACATAACAATGAACCGTAGGTCAAGAACTAGATGGACTGAAACTCGTGTATTGTAGTCTACATAAGTATCCACAAGCAATCCATATTATGGTGTTTACATCTCGCAAACAGAACGATAGCATAGCACTTTTGAAGATGAATAATCAACGAGGTGTAGACGTTTCCGGTTTAAGACCAGCAGCGAATTTTAATACCACCCCTTTAATAAACGGTTCGTGGCGAAAGGCGTTTTGGGCTGGACTGCAACAGCTAATTCTACAAGTATTTATTTGCAATTTCATATCGAATTCTGATTTGGATACATATTATTCTGGAAGAGTTGCGGATTTGTGAGTACTGTAACAAGGTAAGTCTTGATTATTCTATTCGACAGACCCGTCGTTGACAGGATAACAAGTGGTATGTAGTCAGGGCACAAAAGCTAGTATCACATGACACTACGCATTCTGAACAGTTCGGCTCTGATACGGTCTGTGTGCATGATCATCAAAGAAGGTCTAGTGAAACTGGGTAGTACACCAGCAGTTCTACCATACAAGACCAGTGTTTCCCACGTAGTTAGTCAGCTCATAGCCTAAGCACGAAGTTAACGTTCCCCACACTCAGCACGAAGTAAGTGAACACAAAGCGACAACTAAACGGATCTGATAAAAGCCGAAGTAAAGCATTTATAAATGATTAGGATTCAACACGATTGCATATCCTCGTCCAATCATATCAAAGCTAGGTGGGTGAGAAATTAAATCAGTTCAATCAGAAATCTGATATGTTCATCTGTTATTTCCCTCTTGCTCAATTTCCAATCATCTCACCGTATGTTCTTACATCATCCGTTACGGGGCGATATCGCACATTCTGAGGACACACTTTACTGGGACTACAAGGTTAAGTCTTGATACTGGTCGATTTTACAAGTGATACTATTGTTGAATGAATAATAGTAAGAATATTTCGTATGAAAACAGATAATTTTCGGTTTCGTGATGTCCAAAATTTGGTCAGTTTCATTCTGCTCCCTAGTTTGGTCAGTCATGACAACGATACCCAAGCTGATTGCAGTTACAACCTGTCTGACTGAAGTAGATAATAACTGTCAGAGTTTGACCTTCGGTCAAACTTTTAAATCAATGCCGTGGAAGTCAGTATGAATATGGCTCACGTAAAATTCCACGACCGAATACCCAAATCAGCATAAGTTAGGACTAGAGCGAGGGAATACAAAACGGATGTAGTACGGCACTAAAACACTCGTTAGAAGCCTAAATGAACTAGGAAAACACTGAAAATTCATCAACCTGTGTCGTGGATTGTCCAGAACCTAGAAAAAATGAGTCAGCTAGCTGCAAAAATGTGAGGCTGGTAGACCTCCTGAGATACATGACAGGGATGCCCAACTGAAAAGTCATCCTACGAAATGTGACAGTAGTTCAGCACCAGACAGTGCTCACAACCATTTTGTGTTGTTGTATAACAAGCAGCCTTGTTTGTGAGTAGTATAGTGAGCACATTTGGAAACTAAAGGGCAAATATCAACACCAGAAGGATGATCGACTAGAACCGACTATTGAAATAGTGTGTGCGCATTGTGAGACGTGCCACCAGAGCAAACGACAATGTACTGCTGCCCAATGTGTGTGAATACACGTCAGCCGTGCAAATGAATGTATGCGTTCGTCGTCCTATGCTTTAGCATAACCTGTACGATTTTCCATGCAATAAACAACTTCGCAGGCCAAGCATTTTTGGCGGTAACAACAGTGTATACACAGAAGACCGTCCGGACGCAAACGATAAGAAGGCATAATCACGAGAAGGCACAATCCGAAAAGACGTCGACAATCAAGGCAAACAAAAGAAACGTCTTCAGTTTGTGCGTTGAATATAAAGATAGAAATGAGGTCTTTTAAACAACCGTTATTCGGACTAATGAAAGTCAAATTCGGCCGGTGAAAGCCTCCACACCAAAGTCATTTGGCGTTTCGGTGATGCATTCCACTCATGCGTAATACAACTCACAAACAAGTCAGGATGTAGAAGACTCATGTTTTGTGGTTCCATTTGTGAAACTAAACTGCATTGCATTACATTTTATTGAAGAGCTGATGACCAAGCGACGTAGCTGAACATAAATCGAAAAAGCTTGCCTTCGCAATGGTAAGGATAGCTTTAATCTAATGGCCAGGTGATCTTGAAACATGACAACAGTATTGGACACACGAAAAAAACAGCTAGCAGTTTTTTCCCCACTAGAATATCATTCAAACAACTTTATTGGCCGACAAAGAATCCATTTTTAATTCTAATCATGCATATCTGGTTCCATTTGAAGTAAAATCTTCCAAGAATACGTTTTAAAAGCATGATTCAAAGAATGCACCTGTAAAGGCTGAGAATGGAACTAACAGTGCAGGTCTATGAAAATAGTAGGTTATCAAAGCGAAAAATGGCAACACACGCCTTAAAATGACCGACTACCGAATGCGGGTTAAAATTGCATCGAAATAAGAAAACCGGACATTTTTATGGAAAGTAATAATTAACTGATAAACTATTTTAATAGTTCGTTATAAAGCTGACATTTTTTGCTATCGTCCTACCAAAAAACTTAGCGACGTAGGTCTAGCAGAACGGCGACAATGTATATCGGATTGTGCATACGCTCAAATTTTGATGCGTGTGTGTGCAGCTGCCGTGCAGTGGTGCGATCAAACCCCTAGAGAGGTAAGCGCGTGTGGGTGGGACCTAGCAACTCGCTACTCGCTCGTGCACACGTAAGCCGGGGCGACAGCAGCACGCTGATCTCATGTACCCGCTAATTTATGGCTTCGTTTGAGCGGTTCAAATGATCTTCAGACCTCGAAACACGTGTATGCTCCGAGCGTCACTGTTCGTTCTGATCACTATCGATAGCTGTTGGCTCGTGCTCTTGTATGCACAGTGTTGAGGGTGGCCATGAAAGAGTAACGTCTGTGGCAAATCAGCGGGCAACACATTGACAGTATGTCTTGAACAGAACGAAACAGGCCCTTGTAAACAAAGTGCCTCTTGTTGGGGATAATTCACCAATAGCAATATCAGTAGTGATGAGGTCACTGGATCAGCTCCTCGTATTGCCGACCGGGTAAACAAGATGAAAACCTTCACCGTTTAAGAGTTCAGCAACTACAGATATGATAAAACTACCACGTTTCACTTTAAAGTGGTGGTTACGACCGATCATGAAAACACAAACATCACACGCTAAACGATCGTGGTTTGCTCTCTACTGGCCAAACTCTGGCAGCCCCATTAAAAAAGCATCTTTTCCAAGATTTCCATTCAAGCTATCTTGCTTCGAACTCACAAGGTGACTGAGACGATCGTTCAGTTCTCTGTATTATCCAGTGGTGGCATCTCATACGATGGGCGTTGTACTCGGCATAATCGCGTAATCAAAGACCTAGCAGAAAGCTTACGCAATCTCAATCTCGGATACGCAGCCCTCGGAGTCAGCAGTATCAACGGCAGCTCCGTTCATCAAGTTCGATGTGATTAAAACACACGAAGATAGTACTGTGATACTGGATATCAGCACAGTGGATGAATGTCGAACCAAAACTCTCTCAACTGGCAAGATTGACAGGTACGAGACAGAGTCTCACAACACTCCATTGAATAGGTACTTCAAACTGTTGACTAGAGTCTGTTTCGTATCCTCCTATGATAATCATATACTATGGAGTCATTTACCCCCTTAATGTGACGTCATCGACTGGAACTGCCGATATATTCTACTTACTAACCATTTTAAGGTTCCTGATTAATTAATACACCTTCAGTCAGGGAACTTGGAAATGACTGACACCTTTGTTCTGGCAGACGTCTCATTATGAAAGGAGATTTTATCGTCCCAACATGTGAGCTTTGTACTAAAACGCAAGTGCTTTAGATAGCTTACTAATCCTTCCGGAAGTAGTTTTGCGTATCCCCTAACATCGTTTAACAAGTCCAACTGAATAGTTTCATTTGATGACTGCGTTTGATACCCTGATTGAAGGAACACGTTACTTGTTTGGTGTTAAGTATCATGCAACACCCCACATCTGAAAGTCTTTCGTCGTTCATATTCGTTGTCACCGTTTGCTGGTTCTTCGAAGGAAGTGTGTGTGTAAGTCGCTCTACAAAGTAAGTGATAACGAGAGTAGTCGTAACAACAGTGAGCCAAAGGGTGGAAGACCATTTGGGTATAGGAGTCCCACACAGTCAGAAAGATGAATGTCACCGCTAGTTAAGTGGGCATCAGTAGGGAAGCTAACTAGAGATTTGATTGATTGCCTTGAGAAAAATATCAACATAAACTAAGAACCCACTGACTCATCACTCAAGTATAGTGCTCCTTTTCCAAAAGGAACATCCCCGAGGAATGTCTAGATTGTACTTTGTAGGGAGGGGCACCGCCTCACACGATAAGTATAACTTAGTACTAAGTAGTCAAAGAAGAAATATGTAATTCTGTAAAAAAAAATTCGCGGTAAATGTGATAGTTTGCAACTAAGCACACGATGATGCTGAAAATTCCAAACAACCATTAATTTGTCAGAAAATGGAAACTAACAGATGACTTATAACCATGTCTAAACTTCAGAAAGTAGTCACGATGTCAGGTGGTATTTATCGTAGGTTTCTTTCATTGGTAGAGAGGAGCTGATCTATTGTCATCCGTTTCAACTGTTATTTTCTTGCAAAACCTCTTCAATCGTATACAAATTCTGTCATTTTTACGGACACTTCTGATTGTTACACAATGCAATAAGGCGTCTCTTGGTTGCGTCTACCATGTCTCACGTGACCGGAACACAAGATGAAACACTGGGCCGTCTGATCAAGTCGCAAGATATACAACTATATTTATACATCGGAAAAACGATCCACAAGACGAAATCTATAGCTTTAGTGATTAGGTAAACGAATTTGACTGAAGATGTGAGGTACCAACAATAGAAAATGAATAACGACAAAGACAACGCGATAATAATCGGTACCGCGTGTTCAATGCAGAAGGGATTAGACGTACGAGGCTGTAATGCTTGTCCATGGGAAGTGCACTCATTACCGTGAGGTCACAATGAAGATCGGGCCGATTCACTGAAAAACTTTTCGTGATGAATGAACACGGAGATGGATACACCGCTAAAACTCACAGCTTAAAAAGAACAGGTTGATTTACACTTCCAATTATAAATCAACCAAGTGAAGTACGGTAAAAAAAGGGGCAGAGATGTCGATCTTCACAAAAAACACCTACAAGCATAGTATATTAGACAAACTAGGGGCAGATTCCGAGTGCAGAAAGCTAATTGTCAGGAGAACAAATCAATGCCAGGCTTGACTGGAATCCGCAGTTAAACACCCAACACTGTATACTGCTCACTGGAAGCCTTTTTCGATAACCTGATACAAAATGTATTGTTCCATTCTCTCTTAAATGTCCTCAGTGAGATTAAAAGAGGGATTCTTCACGCAATCCGCACATACTTATGCTCTGAAAATAAGGCTCTTCAAGGAAAGAGGAACACCACTTATTATATTTAACATTACACCGGTACTGTCATACTGTTTTGTCAAGGCCTAGCCTTGTTGTGTCATTCACATGTATTTGCAACGCATCTTTCTACAGCGACTACATCGAACGAATGCGAAAATCGATTGTCCGAGATGAGAGAGATGCTCACATCCAAGGAATAGTATGCTATAACAAAAACAGGAGGTATGCCTAACTTATTTTGCCATGTTTATCCCTCGATTTTAGTGGACGATCACCAGGCCCGTTGTTTCACGATTATCTCCTCTGAGTAGGCGACTAAATCATACTGGAAACAGATGATCTTTGGTAGTTAATCAACGTCTCTTCTGGTGTGAATAATCAAGACCTGCTCATTAACTGAAATCCCTTTCAAAGATGAATCCTCCTCCTCGTAAACTACCTCAACGTCATCAATGCATATAATGGGATGAAGAATGGACTGATATTCAGACCTGTCAAATGCTGTGGATACATGAAATGTTTGCACAGTTGATGGCAAAAATAAAACCACATCCTTAGCAAATCAATCTGTACCTAGTAAGCATACTAGTCTCGAATGTTATTGTTAATTCCGTCCATTATAAATAGCATGTATAATCTTCGATGTAGCGATCGACGAGAAGACGTCCTACGATCTGTCAGTCGCTATTTCCAAACCCTTCTGAATCGACTAATTTCTCGATCACGTCACTTTTTGTTAGGACAGAGAAATCATACAGTTTGAAACATGACGGAACATCTACAACACTTCAAAACAGAATCTACAAATTAACAACGTCATGGTCAACAGAAGAGTCGTGTCTTTCAAGATAGGTTCCTCACCACCTTTAGTGAATCAAACATTTTATAAATGTGTCAAAGCAAGCCCTTCCCGAATTCGAATCATCCCTGTATCTAATACCTGTAAGCGGGTAATGTATTCGGTCCACAGTCTGGATGAGTCATGCAGCCACTAGCAACAACAAGCTGCCTTTTAGCCGCGATCATTCTACTGTGGGGTTACTTTGATCAAACGGTAATAATTTTCCCATTAACCTGAGCTTTTCGATTGTACGTGTATTCAACTTCAAAACTCCTTAATCAAAAGCATCCGAGATTCCGGCTTTTCCAACTAACAAGGGAGTCAATTCTTCACCTTTCGAAGTGCAGTAAAGTAGAACTTTTCGTATTTCCTTCAAACATTATTACACGTATAGCTCTTCACTAAACGGATTACTCTGACAGTAGACAAAAGACTAATATAGTTTCGTTGAAGTTAATCAGGGCTTTTTGGTTTAGAGCCCTTGTATGTATGTAAAGTTGGTCTCAGTCGATGTAGTCAACATCTCAGCTGCTTCCTATGCTAAAGTCAAAGAAGAGACGTTAATCTTCTGTCGGAATTTAAATACTTTTTTGTAGATTGTCTTGAAATTGTCATGCACAGATAGCTGGGCTATTTTTCCGACTTGTTGAATAATTGGATAGGACACCGATAAGTTTTTCATGTGTGCCTACAGAAATCATTGATCGATTGTTCACTGTCGTATACATACAAGCTTCCTTTGGTTCTGATTAACTGTATTTCGTTCGCGTTCTGTATATTCCTTCCGCTTCAGAGCATACAGTACGCCAGACAGCCGGTAATATGCCTGGCTAGCTTTCTGTTTCTACCCTGCAAACCAACCTCCGTTCGTTCTTAGTGCGGTCTGACGAGACTTGTTCGTAGTCGAATCTGCAGTGCTGAAGCTCAGTGATGCACTCCTGTGTGGCACTGTGCAGTCACAATTTCAGGTGGACAACCGATAACCGAGTAGCACATGAAGTCATAGACACTTTCAGTCCATTTGCTATCCAAAGTACGCTGAAAAGTGATCACGGTCGTAAATGAAGTTTAACCGTTACTCAACACAGGCTTGGGCTGGACAAAACACAAATTGAGAGCCGACACACTGACACACTATAGGGTTTAAGGATGATTAGCACCACCCACTCTTGAAGTGAAACTCAATCTGTTCACGCACGGGTCCAAGTGACCTGAAGTGGCACTATGACCCATAATTTTCAAGAAATTGACATCGATATGAACAAACGTGAAACATGGTGAAGAATGGGAAGCAAACTCCTATACAAGATGGTCTTTTTAGTAGTCTTGCGCGTTGAAAAATCAGCCGCTTTTAACATCGTATTTTCTCTATATGCTTTTATGTATCCAAATCATGGAAAACACGATATACGGCTTCCAACCGTCATACCTCCTCGAATGACACTAAGTGAGGTGAGCCGAATGCATCCGATAACAAAAACACACTCGTACAGCCTATTGGAAACGCATAAGTGTTGTTTGATAGGTCACAGGGTACAGCACGTAATTAACGAGCATCAACAAAAATCAACTCGTATACGTTGGAAAGAGCGCGCAGAAACACACGTTGGATGGCCGAGGCTGTGTTCTGAACACAGTGTTACTTAAACTACTGTCAACATCTCTTCGTCATAAGGTTGAAGCCAGTTGTGTGGAATGGAAAAACTGAAAGTTGCAATCCTGGACAGTCTTCGGTTCTGTTGACGGTGTGATGGTTTCATAGGACTGCTTGTTGAGGAATGGGAGATATGACTAGATACGAAGCCATTCAGACTTCAAGTAGATTTAGAATTTATGGCAGGCAATTATCGATCCTCACTTCTCCAGAGGTGTTCGGAAAAGTAGTCCATCTCTTCTTTCTTCTTTTCATGCTGTACAAAACTCAGAAGAGTTTCGTTAACGCTAGCATGAAACTTCTCTCAGAAAAAGGAGCACAGACCCAGCTTATGCCGATAACATTACGTTGCTTTACGTCTGTTCACACTCGATTGACGACAAGTCAAAAGACTTGGGGATTGCGGTACGACGATATGAGAATCACTTAACGCAAAGTATTTCCTTAGAAATTACGACGGTCTGTACATCCACTCAGTCTGCGTAATGACAGGGCAGGTTTAGTGGAAAGTTTTGTTCACATTGGGAGTTGTATTGCAGATGGCGGTGATGTACGAGAAGGGCTCAGTTAGCTTATTCTAAATCATGGCCTCTCTAGAGTTGGAAGGATATCTATATCTGACCACAGTGTGATTGTGAGAGCGACATTGCACTGCGGTTGTGACGCATGGCTGTTCATCATCGATTATATTCATGTGCCATGTCTTTGACAGTCGTGTTTAGAGCATTACACGTGTGGTGACAACACCTCGTGAGCAATGACCAAGTTCAGTGAAGTGTGCCGGGAATGAATCGTCACCTATTGCGCAGTATTTTCGCCTCGTCACTTCAGATGACTCGAGCATCATACGTATGTCAAACCAACGTCTGCTATTAGCCCCTTGTTTGCTTTGTTGAGTGCAAATAAAAACAGCATGATGGTCAGTCCGTAATTTGGCGTGCGACGGGGGCCGAAAAAAGTAACGGCAAGTTTGTCCTCCAGTGGTTCGACTTGGTTTCCTGGTTGGGGTCTAAAAAAATTCCGAGTATCGCTGGATAGCTGTAAGCCGAAATCGGCGACGGGAATGCTGTTACATCAATTATCTTAGCTCTAAACAACGTCTAAGCAAGCAACAACGAAAATGTTGTGCAGTGTGAAAGCTGTCGTTTTCGTCAACTTTTTCTCTCTTATTAAATGTTCAAAGTTGATATTCAAGCTGTCCTCATACTTTACATAATAATATCAAGAGATAAACAATGTTAAAACATACTAAAAATGTCTGGATTGGAAAGCAGTCAAATAGAAACAATCAAGTCACATGTCTGGATAAGTGACTTAAAGGTTGTTTGTGCACGAATGACCCCGTTTGTTATCAATGAAGACGAGGATGTATAGAGTGTTGAATAATTAAACAACAACACGAGGAGTGAAGGAATTAGCGGATGACCTTGTAGAGAAGGTGGACAAACCAACAAATTAATCAACGGTTCCCAACCGCAAACTAAAGGGCTTAAGTTGAGGTCTTACAGACTGGAGTTCTGAAATAAACCCTCCTGAATCGGCCGTGTTCCTCGATCTAAACAAATGGAAAACATGCGGCACGACAGACCACTGCATCCTCCCAAACAGGATAGCAAAGTACTTCGTACACAGTCTGAGTGAACTGATCAACTACATTTTTTGCAAGTGGTCAAACCTCGACAGTCGTGCTTTTCATGAATTCTAACGACTAACTTGCCCGTGACAAAATCAGGTTAACTAACTTAAGTCGGATGAACATGTAGCTTACTCGGTGAGAAGGGAGATAACTATGGAACTAAAAATCACTCACTGCTCTACTCAATATTATCAGAGATTATTTGTTCGGTTAGGTCATCCAAGAATTCAATCGAGTGGTAGTTGTCACATGGGAGTTAACCAGCCGATTCAAACCAGAGGAGAGAGAGAGAGACGGCAAATCAACCAATCACGTCCAGTGCCTCTGGTTTGATGCGATGAAAGCGTGGATACACGTGATGATTCAGTTGAATGTTTAAGGAAAATTTCCAGTGTTGGGCAATAGATGAAGGTGAGGTGGAAACTCTTTGCGCAAGAATGTACGAAACTGAATCTGCCTCAGTGAAAGATAACAGTGCACGTAGGATAAAACAGAAGAAAACTGTTTTCAAAGAGTATAACAGCGTACATCAATAACCGACAGTTAGCATACTCTCGAGTTAACTCACCAGTTTCAAACAAACAGCCAAACAACCTTAATAAACTAGGTCAAAGCGTCCACAGTCCAGTCTTAATCACATAAATGTTGTGGGCGATATACCGAGCGCATTCTTCACGTGGTACCAAAACAAGGACAATACTACAATAAGTACGTTTGTTGGAAGCACAAAACACAGGACTGCCATGTCCACGATGCCCTAGTTTCTCACGACAGGAAAGCTGCAAAACGACATTGTCCCGATTTGCGGAGATGCACTGTTTCGGCAGTGTCAGAAATACCACGGCCTATTTTATGTGGAGTGTGTGTGTAAGAGAGACGCAACAACCTTCGAGTAGCTGGTCGCTTCGCATGGCATCCTACAGACGCCAACTGCATCCGACTGGTAATGATCGCCTAGGGGCGGTGAACCGTCCGAATTCGGGCTTGTCCCGGAAGATTTCGGTCAACCACATATGTACTATACGCGGATGGGTGTTGTAGAACGTGTGTCCGTACGCACATATGAATAGACATACGTGTACTGGCATGGATAGGGCAAGCAGGTGAAAATGGAGGTCAAACACGACAGCAGGCGCCGACCAGCTGCTGAACGCGCGCACACGCACAAACACGTCTCGCTCACAGTGTACGGTAGGTTCACGCAACAGATCATGGAGGGGTACGCACAGCAGCTTGATCCAACGACCAATGCATCGGACATAGAAAAATGCAAAAGCACACACCAACAGATCCGCTTTTCTGTGCCGTTTGGTTTCAGACTGACAACACACAGACAGCAGGTAACAGAGCCAACATCCACGTGTAGCGAGCAGATCGTAAAAGCGCATGTATCCAGCTTTGTATGCATGTGTGTACATCAGAGTACCTTGTCTCGTATGCATAGATCACTGTAGTGTACCCAGTAAACGTTTGCGGGGAGAACACGCGACTGTACTGCAAAAGACAGAAGTATACGTGCTTGTAGGCCGGCTGCCGAGTCTGAATTCACGCCGCAGGCCGCGCTGCAAACAACAAAAGAATCACCTTACCACAAGACACTGTACGGCGGTCAACAAGCCCGACTGAACTAAACGATGGTGAGCAAACTTTATCATACGTACGAACAAATTGGGGCAGTCGAATTATGAATGCCCAGCGATGTGAATACTCAGTACCGAAATCAATCAAGAAACACAGACAGGGGCTGCGCGGATTTGGATAGTTACGATCACATCGCCCATAGCGAAGATGACGGAGAGAGGGGGAGACCAGGACTGCTGAGTACACATAAACTGCAACAGCTAAGCAAACGAACTGTAGTGTGCACAGGATCAGTGTGGATAGCGTGTGCAAACATCAGGTGTGAGCAAGCGAGCACAAGAAATCTGGATGAATCTACCAACAGAACAAAAGCACACTGTATACTCATCCGCGTGCCGAAACCGTAAAAGCAAATAACGAGTATGCACACATGGTCACACTGAAGGAGCGTCGCGCACACTCATGAATGCTGGCCAGCTAATCAGGGAGATTATTAACCGGGGACAGTCTTACTGATTACCACACATCAGTGATGTGAGAACATATCAACTGACTGTACTCACTGACTCAACGCGAGAGAGGGAGAATCAGAAGATGGTTCGTTGGGTTAGTCTAAGTAAACACGGTTTCAGGTCAACTAGACATCCCCGATCCAAAGGAAAAACAACTACTATCAGCACCCTGTATCACAAATAACATTAGATCAAAAGTGAAGCGGATGCGGGGACAAAGGAGATACTGGTGAGAGAGAGCAAATGATCCAGAAGTTGTAACCTGGGTTGCAGAAGCAAGTGTGAATGGCGGAGGTGTGCGAACGAACAGACATTTACAAGCTGGTAAGAATCGCACAACGCTTATCATCATAGACGGAAGTCAGAAATCAACGTTCTACATAAAATCGAGCATCCAACAAAGGTAGTGAAAAGTTAGGAAATCGGTTCGAGATGGAATAGATCAAGGACACGGAAGACATGCGAACTAAATCAACATAATCGTTCATTTGTATGTAACCAGCTCAGAAATTTCGTATTGTGTTGCCTCAACAAAAGCTTTTCCCCCTCGATTCTAGACATTAACGAGCAGACATGAGTAAAGATACTGATCGAGAAGAATCAAAAGATCGCAGCAGGACGGAAGCGTCGTTTACAAGCACCTTAGATGTAATGACAACCAAGCTTGATAATTGGAATGTAGTTGCAGTGGGATGGACAACTCTACAAGCGATGAGAACGTAGAGCGATCGAGCACAGATAACATATTGCCACGCTCTACCAACGACCGAGAACGTGGAAAAAAACGGTGTCAAATTAATACAAACGTGGAGCCCGAGAAAAGCGAAATATTACTCATCTGCGATGCTGCAAAACTGCACCACGAAAGGACGACAAAACAAGATCGAACAAGGAGAGTTATTGTCAAGTTCATATCAGAAAGTTCGATTCAAACCACTAAGTAGTCTATAGACGAATTCTTTCAACTATCTTCCAGTGTTGATGGTCAGCCATCGGAGACAAGCAACTCGAGCACTGACAGGAGTGCAGAGATGAAATGTGATCAAGGAAAAGAAATGCATGATTGTTGATTGGACGTTAGAAAAATAGAACACTCATCTGATAGTGGCAATCGCTTACGTTAAGACAGGTCACAAATCTTTGGTCACTCTAGGGATGACGACAAATTTACGTAGACGACTGGATCACTGAACATCTTCATCATAAGAATTCAGCTTCAGTAACGGATGCATCAAGGGAAGAAAATAGAACAGATACTAGGAGCGCTATCACAACCAACACGAGGAAATGGACTCTTGACGGAGATCACACAAGCAACAGGCTTAATGATAATCGGCAAAAAATATAGACCCGCTCAGGTCGGCAAAATATTTGAACATTTGAAGGTGGGGGACGAAATCTAAGGAAATGTCTTTGACAGTGAAAAGGCTGTTGTACGTTTCAGAGCTGTCTGTCCGTAGGAAACGACAAACGATGTGAAAATTCCGGATGGGTAACGATGACGACAGCTGTCATTTTTTCGAGTGAACAGAGAGAATGAGTAATTCGACCTGCATGTGCTGATGTTCACAGGGCTCCATAATACTCGTCTGATCTATTGCAGGAAAGGGTTTTCTGACCCATGACACAGGAAACCATCACTGAGGTCAGTCGGAAGTGTCTAAACTGTCGACAGTACAGGTAAACAGTGCAGATGTAGTCTATCTTAACACAGCAAACAGCGTACACATAGGGTATAAATGTCGTTGGTTCGCTTCTACCAAGGCTAGCCAGGAATCGCTATACAGTGGTAATGATCGACCACCTCACACGATGGGTGGAAGCCATATCAACGGCCAACCAACAGAACGAAACAATCAGGCAGGTCTTCAAGAACAACGTGCTGTTTCGTTTTGAAGTATCGCAGGGAGATATTAGGAGTTAAAGTCAACGTTCTGGAGATCGATGATTTCAGCGAAGGCTTATGAATGAGAGAAATCAACGCCTTATGACATGTCCGAAAGACATACAAACAAATGGACCGATAGAACGGATCAATCGTACAATGAAGAGACAGCTGAAATATAGTAAGGGTAACTTGCGAAGGAAAACTACCAGGGCTATCACTTGAGCACCGCACGACGAAGTATGCAAGAATGTAGAGCTCACCATGTGAGCTTATGCACCGCAGGGAGCCCACGATTTTATCAGATGCCTTCGTAGGCACAGAACGGTGCATACGGTTCGTACCCGAAAAATGAAAACGTCTGGAACACAAGCTATTCGAACGGACAACAGATATATGACAACAGAACAGTTAAAGCCATGAAGCGTGGTACAACACCAAAATGGCATCCGTTCAAGTGCGGGCAAGTTTGCAAGTGATAGAATAAACGGTTTACCATTGTAAAGCGTTGGAATACGAGGTTCCAAATCCACTAGAGTTATCATGATCGATGGACTAATAAGGGGCAGCTGAAATCCTAATGGAGGAGGGGTAAGTACGCTAAAGAAGGAGACAGTGTGATAGATGAACAAGTCACATGTATAGTTAATCCGACATGTAACGAGATACTTCCAAGTCCCATGCCAGTGAATAACAAACAACTCGAGAAATGCAACGAGCTATCACTCATGAGGATTGGCCCAATAGATTGGAACCGACACAGCAAAGTCGATAAAAAACGAACAGAAGTGCACATGACGTTCGAATGGAAATATCATTGTTTTGTATGATTGGATTTCGGTTTGTAGACTTGGGCAAACGATCAACAAATTCGCGTACGAATTAAACGATAGAGATGATTGAAGCTGTATTGAACTAAACGAGTTCGAAAAATCCGAAATGATTACGTAACAAAAATACTTTCAGAAAGTCAATATCGTCGTTTCGAAAAATGCCAACATCATTTTGTCCGAGGAGCACTTCGTTCGCTCACACGTACGAAAATATAACCGAAGGTATACACGGGTAGGTGAGCACAGGCAAAATATTAGTGTCTGTTTGATACCATTATCTGCATGCATTCAGTCGTTTTCTTAAGTTGGTAATCATTTCCAGCATGTACTTTACAAGCGCTTCTTTTAAACGTGTGTTTTACATGACAATCTCGACGCATTTCAAAACATTGATATCACCTTATTGCAAGGATTTTTGTTATAGTACATACGAAAATTGATAGGCCATTCCATACATCTGGTAGTAAACCTAATCGATGGACGATATACGTAGGTAGAGTTGGGAAAAATACTGGATCCGAGCGATTCAGTTCAACAAGTTTCCAACACAATTCATACAACTTGGTTTGGTATCACGTGAGTGTGGCTTAACGGATGAAAGGGGATGCAAATGCGCCGACAAACTTGTCGTAGTCGGCCATGCACACGCACACACATTAATGCAGCTTGATGTCAATATATCCTTTCTTTGTACAAAGCGAAAGCTGATACGGCTGGGGGGTGCTGGGAGACAACGTTAATCAACAAGCAAACATGAAAGTCGATCATGACAATAAGAGCAAACTTGATTGATAATAACCGTCACTATAATGGAGATAAATTAATATGATTCACAGAAATCACTAATGTTTTAATGTACCGAAAAACCTCAGAAACAGATCAAGACAAGGTCGATTTCATCAACAATTTGCCCGAAGGAAATTGAGATCAGTGTCAATTATTGAAGTGTTGCTGTTGACGATGACTGGCGTTGCAATAGCTGATTAGGAAGGATCACGTGAATCGGTATTGGTTAAGTAATAGCGAGCACATAAGTAGAGCTGGAAGGAAACTCAAGTGAAAATGTGTAAACAAGTGATAACAGCGAACGTGAAGTTGAAACAAATCAGTCACGGCTACATTATATGCCAAGAAGTTGAGATGATTGACTCGAGGTCCACAAATCGATCCCCTGATGACAAATTGAAAGATGACCTTAAATTAGAGGATACCCACATAATAAAACATTTTGTTCGATGAGTAAGTAGTCACTGGCAAACTATATGGGAACGCCTTAACAACAGACTGATAGAGCAAATGGTTATTTAGGGGATAAAAGCGTTTGAATCGCCAGAGGATTTGCTATCCGAATGATAGCGGAGTATGGATACTG
The DNA here is from genome assembly GCA_013368495.1 of Paragonimus heterotremus. Taxonomy (NCBI): domain Eukaryota; kingdom Metazoa; phylum Platyhelminthes; class Trematoda; order Plagiorchiida; family Troglotrematidae; genus Paragonimus; species Paragonimus heterotremus. Next base: position 79,540 of record LUCH01001625.1, read on the forward strand.
AAGTGGTGCCACCGGGAAGCAAGTAACCTTCACAATGTACGCACATTCAGTTACACGTTTCATGATGTGGAAACCAGTGACTGAGTGTATTAAACAGTGTTACATATATACAAACGAAGTCTCGGTGCAACTGAGCGCGTTTTGAGGAAGTTCGGACAAATAACTGTTCACGGACAAACAAACGACAATGAAAATAAACTCAGCGGGATCAAAACTTCAAAGGATGCGAACGAAAGAGCGAATGTGGTATACATCAGTCCCTCACAAGATTGCTATCTAACGTACGTAGTTGGAACTGATAGTGTTGAAGACATCTACAGGAGTACCACTTGATACTAAGATGGACACACTAGTAGTCACACTACAGACAACAATTCGGGAGATTAAATTGTGAGATACCAAAGGAAAACGGCAGTGACAGGTCCGTGAATAAACCTTCCCGCATAATCAATTCAATAGACATTGTACTCGACACTCATCACACCACATAGCCCACAGACAGACATGCTGACGAGCCAATGATATGATGGTAAATGTTAACACCATCACCTAACACCACTGTGATCAACAACAGATCCTAGTGTAGATATGAAAGACCACAACAAACAATCAGTACTAGGCTGTCCTAAGGATGGCTGAAGCAGGGAAAAAACAAGTTTATTACACACCATGTACACCAGCTGGGATGACAGTGTGGGTCATTCGGATGGATAGTATATCGAATTTCGAAGTTCAGTCAGGTGAAAATCCGACCCAACCCTATTTCTCCAAAATATTTACCCCTGTATATTCTACCGCCTCTGCTTCTGACCCCTAATTGGACCTTGAACTTGATGCTTTCGTTTTATCGCGTCAATTGACAGTTGTGTGAATGGCCAGTTGTCGCTTGTTGTACTTTGCCTGAGTAATGGATGCATTACCCTTTTGGAGCTCGGCTCGTTCCTGTTGTTTTTGAACCTGCTGTCTGCTCGAAAGAATTCTGTTGGATATGAATGTTATATTATGTGCTTATAGTTCATCTTTAGCCTATTTGGCATCAAATTGTAAGTATCACCCGGAAACGATCCGTCGATCGAAACTGTTGAGGTTGTCCACTTATTAACTTTGATCATTTGTTCAATAGTACCGTAGCTTTGTGAACCAATCTTGTTTTGACCATTTGGGATCGTTGGTTTATTGCTACGCATTGCTCAACGTCTTCGTGGAAGATCGTACAGATAGTGCATCCAAACAGGCGAATGTTCGGAGCAGCAGTAGTTTACTCAACCTCAAGACAGTGAATCGGGTTACTAGCGACGAACAGTTTGTTTACAGCCGTCACAATAGGTTGAAGATAACGTAATCACAGAACGGTATAAAACTGCTTAAGGCAGTATAAGAATAATAGTCAGATCACGGTCTTGAATTTGCTGTTGTATGGCTGGAACGGTAAAGAGGCAAAGTGACACGCATTCACACTTCCGGGTTAGAGCCACACCTCATAACTAGACTGTCGTAGATGCTGGCAATAAGCCATGATATGCCGCCATATAATGAATGGGGGGAAATGTAGGATTAAAAAATTTAGAAAAACAATGAGAAAAATTTAGACAGTCAACTGTATGGATGCAAACTTAAGACTAACTGCGACACTGCGAGATTTGAGAGCATTTCCAATCGGTGGATGTTCAACTCAAAAGAACATAGACTATGTAGTTGAAAAGAAAGAGGGAGATCGGATATCCCGGTTGAAAGTCATCTGAAGTAGAGGACGTTGGGAGTAAATGTCTATAAATGTGCCTTCTGCGCTATGAATGACCACACGAAAATTGCAAGAAAATGGTATGCTTCATGGAAACTGCCATGCTACGGAGATAGTCCAAAAAATGTCGGACACTGAAATCACTAGTTGGTTTAAGGTCAAAAAGAACCACTCATGCGTTGACTTGACCGCATCCATCAGACGCAGAGCATACAGACAGGTTTATCATGCTGACTTACCGGTTGTGATGTAAAATCCGATTTGGTCGGTGAGCTACAGTGCGTCATGGAACCCGAGAAACCGAACGGTGAAGAGAGTAGACCATCACTTTTTCGATCACCTGTAATCAAAGAGGAACAGATTAAGATAAACGGCTACAGAATATTATCCACGCAATCAGAACAAAAGATTATAACGCAAACTTAAAAAAGATGATTGACTATGATATTACCAAGAACGAGGTAACAGAATCGTACGAGGTGAAACAAAAATATCCGACCGATATCATTTACGTATTAGTCTCAGAACTGGCAATCGAGTGAAAAAGGCCACTTGGTATTCGATAAATGGAAAATTAGGTCAATTGAACTGTTAACAGCTGTGTGTATATTTAGGAAGGTGTCGACGATGAAAGGAATACGGTATGTGAAATTGTATCTAGTGTTGTGAGCCAAGAACGCGGATGGCACAAAAGTTATTTATTCGAGAAAGCAACAAGGGTTAAGCGCTTAAACAGGACCACAGACAAAAACACTCATTTGCATACAGTACTCGGCCCAGACCGTCTCGGGTGCCACAGACGCCAGACTTAGCAAGGAGCATTTTGGGCGATGCTGCACTCCGATGTTTCTTCCTGTATTTTTCTTGCGGCTACTTCGATGTCAAAATATATGCTCTTGTCCTAATACTGAATAGTGGTCGTGTGAGTAGTATAGTACGACCGCCCATCCTCACTAAGCTGGCATTTCGAAAGTCGGGATAAACTTTTATAAAGTAAAGTATTTCTTAAATCAAAATGTTGCGCGACTTGTAAACAAACATTGTATTTATATGACAAGTATCAGATCAATTTAAAACTGTGATTGTAGAACGCAGTTAACAATCGTATTCATGTATTTGGCTGTTGATGTTTGTACACAATCACACGCATTGGATGACACCATAAGGCAAGAATTTGGTCGTACATAATGAATAAATTTAATCATTCGAAATATAAAAATGGGTAGATACGGATGTTTCAATTACGTGTAGGAACAGGAAGCAAACATTTGTCAGTGGCTCATTGATATAACGTAAAAAACAAGGTCCGAAAGCTTGATAACTGAAAATTGCACATCATGTGCGTAAACCGGGATGTCGATCTCCGACGGAAGAAATTACGTTAGAAAAGAGGTGTGTCGCGTAAGTCTGTGTTCACGTCGATTCATCTGTGTGATTATCATCATCGTACAAATGTGATTCAGGAGCCATTGATGTGATGCATTGTAAACTGTAAGGAAGCTTTATTATGGGTGTTACAGTATCTTGACAAGATAATTAACAGGGTGTTTGTAATCGCAAGGTGCAAACGAATAGAACTCGACAATTGAAAGACTGCATTATGGAGGATCTGTATATTCCGAAGATTTCAGCCCCATTTTGAGTTCTGATGTACTAAAAAAGTTAATTCAACTTTTTTTAACACAAATAGTTTGCTGTAAATCTGGAGAGGAGTGTAACATTAGTATCCATCATTAGGCAGTAGGCTGACCGATATTGAAGATGCGGATGTCAGTTTTCTATGTAACTCCTCAACAAATAACATACAGACTGTAATTAACCGAATTAACGGTACGGTTGATTTGTATGGCATGTAACTTGCATTTTTATGTTGTAAAGTCCGGTTACAAGGCTGTTGTTTTTACCTCAGCCTTATCACTACTGTTGCGCGCAGACCATTGTTCATATCGCTTATCTCTTTGTGAGTAGTTTCACCTCATCAGCTCAGCCCATTGCTAAAGCGGTGTTTATGAGAATGGTGAAAGTCTGTAGTGCGTTCACTGATGTCCGTCATTTGTGGGACTGGCAAGACGTTTCATTGACGATTAACATGGGGGCGAACAACGTGTGTGCGTTTCGTTTCACTCTTCGAGCCAGAGATCTGACCGATTCGTTCGGAAGATGCTCATGAGTACTTGACCGCTGTTTCCTCTGTCGATTAGCCTGTGTCAGGTGTGTTGATCCTGTGAACAATCTGATAGTCCATGGGTGTGTATCTGGCACCTGTCTAAGTTCAGAGTCACTAACTGAGATAATGAAAATGCACGCTACCAGCTGCTGTGGTCGTAGCCATTACAAACTGGCAACCTGTGTGATGTTCCCACCCAAACTAACAGGATACTGACAAATAAAATGCTAGAAAACGCTCCCAGTTCAAAGATTTATGGCCTGGCACAATGTATGCCTGCTCATACAACAGATGGTTAATCATGGTCTGCAAAGAAGCGTGAACGGAGACCAGAACGGAAAACAATGTCAGCAATGTTGTTCATGTGTACCCACACAGAAACAACCGTATGCTATTCGTAACGGTTACCAGCGGACAATAAATCCAAATGCATAGACGAGTAGGTCAACTTATTAAAAAAACGGTCATTCGGCCGATTTAGGCTGAACACCTTTCGTCACCGCCAGCATCGAATCAGCGTTACGCAGTACCGTAGTGCGAACGGGGCCACCGACACAATGCGTGACATACAGAAGCGGGCTCGTGTGAACCACCAGTTCTCCATTCACCGTCAAAAAACACACCCAAAAGCACCGGCACAAAAGAGGACGAAAGGAGACCGTCATCACATCAACTAAAAACCGCTATACAGACAAGAATCGAGGCGGTCTAAGCACAAATGTTCTGTTGAGGTCATTCGAACGACATACACCCGCGATCATTGATGTATGGCCGGAAAACAGGCTGCCAACACGGCGATCGCCGCGGATGATGACCGATGTCTTGTGCGTCTTGGAACACAGACATACATGGAAAGTGTACACACACACACACACATAGGTACACCTGAGACAGAAGCACACAGGCCTACCGTTGTACCCTCACAAAATCAAGTCCGATTGAGAACACGTGCACCATGGCACAAACACGGGCTGGGTGGTCGGTGCCTGCGAGTGATGGAGAGAAGGGAGAAGCAAAATGCGGCGGCGTTCTCTAAGTTATAGGCAAAATCCGGACAAACGATTTGGAAATAATCGCATTCGTGCAAGTGTTACTGCTTAATTTGTGGTACTTATGAGAAGAGATTACATAAAACCGATTGTTTGTACAGTTGGTATACGCTTGGAACGACCATAAAGTGAAAATGATCAGTTGCGCAAATGAATCCAATTGTCGTATGAGTGTACTGTTGGTAGGCGCACGTTACCGTGCAAAATACAACCTATAGAGGCATACAGTTTGGGATCAGTAACAATCATGTGGTCTATCGTTCTGACCTACGCATCGATCGATTCGTGTTGTCCCCAAATTCGAATGGTCAGTGTATATTCCAACCAGAGTACACCAACTAACCAAGATGCATCTTAGTCAGCCTCATAGCTTCCGTTCACAATAGTTCCCTTTAGATAGACCACTGATAGGACGGACCTACTTTTTGACTATTCAGCAGTTGACATTGTATTTTATGTGCAATTTATAAACTGTTTCCGTCGAGGTTAATAGAAAACAAACAAAGTTTATCTGCGAAATGCATTGAATGCGAACTAACTTATGGAATCATTTTCATTTGCTGACCCGAAAACTGCCGATGATTTGTCGAGTAGGAATTACGTACTCTACTAAGCAAAAGTACCGTATGTCTTAAGTTACATGTAGTATGATAGAGTAACAGCCAAATGATCTCCAAAATTCACCGACGATCTATGGTTCGAGCCATGGAAGAGTAACACGAATGACATTCGCTCGTGAAAAGCCGATGAAATAACGACGTCAATGGTGTGGAAACAACCGAGGTTGTCTGCAGAATGCTCAAGTCATCGTTGCCTCCCATAGATGAGAACTGTAGAGATTAAGGTCGTGGCCTCTCTTGAGAGGTGGATGCAGTCCAAATTAAAGTCAAAACTTTGGTTTGTAGTCTTATCTGACGGACGGTCCTCATATCATCCTAGATTCCTGTTGAGAAGTCACGAAATTAGACGTAAGCAATCTCTCTAAGAAAGTGACTGATCTTGAAGGAAGACAACTACACATGTTTGGTGATTGTGGTTCCGGTTGCCCTTCATTCTGATTAGCATCCGAAGAGTCAACAAGTTCAAAAATGTGATGTGAAATCAATTATCATAAACGTTTAGCCAAGTTGTTCATCATCATCATCATAACAGCCATGAGCCTGACCAAAAGGTACTGTGGCTCGGGCCGCCGCTCACCTCAACAGTGACGTGGAATATCCTA
>LUCH01001625.1:88338-119000 GCA_013368495.1 Paragonimus heterotremus
CCCCTTCCGCGGCATAAACGACCGGGAAGTATCAGAAGTTTTCGCTCTCTTGACAGTGACATTACTAACCTTAGCCAAGTTGTTAATTGCAACATACTGTTATTTCCAAGAACGTTCCACAACCTGGTCGAGAACACCTCATACTGTTGTTCACCTGAGTGATTAAGGCTTTCGTAGTCTGGTTGTTTTTCCCATCCATCAATCATTGCAGTAAACAATGCATGATGCCAGACGCTCAAGTGGCATGCACATCGACCGACTATGCCCGCGGTCAATCTGCTCGGTTGATAAACGGAGACAAAAAGATCCTAACAACAATGGCTTAGGTGCAATTTCAACATAGGTGGAAAGACAAAACCTATCGCGAGCACACGCATCGTAAATTTAATCATAAATCACAGTAACGATGCCTTAAAAGAAAACTACCCAACATATTACGGCTTTTTATACATGCGGTTAACTCGTCAATGGCACTGCAAACAGATGAAATGACCTTACGTGAGTTGGAGAGTGGTCACTAGTGTCAAGCGTACCGCGCTAAACAAAGTGTGCACTGACCAACGTCTGAGTCAGATGATCGGAAACTGTCAGCATAGGTTGTCACTTATAAACGAGTTGGATTGAGTGGGGCTTACGTTTACTTTTACTGTGCCAATCTCCCTCCTCTCCGAACAACCTCAGCACTATAAATAGTTCAACCATGATGGATGTAATGTCAACTACCAAAATGCCCACCTCCCAAGCACAATGAAGTGAATTCAAACTCCGATTCGGAAGCATTACTGACGAGGTTTAGTAAACGCAAACTTCAATACTAACGCTTCTTTGGGAGTTAGGTTAGTCAGAAAGTTTATCTGAACCGCAGGTGCCTGTGCCAATCAAAACCCCACAATGTCTATATTTTGATTGTTTTGAAATTGAGGTCCGGGTTGCACAATGTGCAAACAAGTACATTTTTTCATGGAAATAGGTCACGATTGATTGGTATACATGACTAGTATCTGAGACAGGTTGTACTGTATGCTTCATAGTGAAATCGTTCATATGAATGGTGAAGTTTCTAAAACGCACAATCGAGAAGTAGGCAGTTAGTCCATCATAGTGCAGTGATGATCATGACCTTACTATTACTTAGGGAGTCCATCCTTTTCCGTCCTCGAGAAAAACGATTAATCTAATCAGAATGAGCGAAACTGTCCAGAATGAACCACATAAATACCTTGTATTTTTCGCCTTGTGGCACACGGTTAGGAGCGGAACAAAGCTGTTTTTTGCACGCGTCTTTTGGTTTGCCTTGGGAGTAAATAGGGGGATAGTTGCAGTATATTCGGGACCGAGAGTTTCCAGGTTAATTATTACAGGGAGGAGAGTTCGATTTCTACCAAGTGCACTACTATATAGAAAACGAACCAGTTTAGCTTTTCGAGGGTTTACAGCACTATTCTCACAGTTTGGGTGTTCTAAACGAGTTCTGCGATGCATACAAGGAAATATGGAAAGCCATATCTTTACTACGTCGGTCAAATATAATGAAATATGTGTAACACCATTGGTAAGTAAACGAATTCAAACTTTCATACGTCTCTGAAAGAGAGGTAGAAAAGACAGACTAAGTCATACTGAGGGAGCAAATCGATTTATGATTTCTAAGCGCCCAAGGGCTCACAAATTATGGTACTGATGATGCCAATGTCTAAATGGGCGACGATACACAGCAAAACAACAAATACTCAGGTTTGCAGAAAGTAGAACAGTCCGGTCATGTAAAGTAATGTGTCAGATCATTTAGTGAAGAGACATACTCTTATCATTACTGTGTGAAACACGCTATAGACTAAAGCATATCCTTCCACTCTAACCTGAGAAGCGTACGACCCGTAATCTAAACTTTAAATGTGGATCGGCTGCGATAACCGTGAGTCTTGGTCCGATCGATCCAAGTCATAAGAGACAGGCCATACATGCACATGTGTCAGAAAATACCTGACACGTGTGCATACGGAAGAAAGGCGGACCGGTTAATCGATCAAAAACTGAGGGCTATGAGCAGTAGCGCATGGAGTTCGCGATGATTCACACCACACTGGTGGCAGTAGCATCTACAACACTACTGACAGGAGGTCGATTGCTGGCACACGATCATGCGAGACAGATAATTATTATGAATGTGTTTCTAGTTGGTGATGAAGGGCTGTCAATGGCCAACAGAAGAACGAAGTGAACAGATAAAGTGCCACGAGGTATATACAAGACTCTGTGCAAATAGACAAAATAAACAGAGGTTCAACAGCAATTGTGTGGACAAACATTCAGACAATTGGACGACTGGCAAATACCAACCTGACCTGGTATAATTGAGACGAAAGACCTCAGATGAGAGCGAAACTCGAGTCGAGTGCTTCTTTTCGAAAGGGGCTGACTGGAAAGTCTATGGGGATGCGACAGCTGCGATCAATTGTGAGTGATGTTCAACTTTAAATTAACCAAATCCCCGACTAATCATCAGTAATCTAAAATATATCGCCTAGCAGGTTTAATGAGATCGGAGATTTCGACCTGTCTAGGAAGTCCTAATCGCGGGGTTATCGATTGGAGTTAACAGACAGTAACCGTGTCTCCATTTCGAGACGATCGGGCAACCTGATCATTACGCACAAGCGAGAGTGGTTGAGCGTTCACATATGATGATAATTCGGTCGTGCCTAACGTGAGGTCAATGGCGCAGTGGTAAACACGGTTGCCTCATGAACAGCATGTCCGTGGTTCAAGTCCCGGCTGCAGTGGCATATGCACTACTGACGAGCTCTAATGAGAGCGAAACTCGAGTCTAGTGCTTCTTTTCGAAAGGGGCCGACTGGAAAGTCTATGGGGATGCGATAGCTGCGATCAATTGTGAATGATGTTCAACTTTAAACTGGTTTCAGTTGACCCTACGCCAGGGATGTGGTGTTATTGGCTTTGCCAAAACCTGTCTTTCATACATTCCAACAAACGAAATCTTGCACCCAAAACCAGGTGGTGGTCTCCATTCCGATGATCGTCGCACATATGCCAAAGCGTCATGCTTGTTTTTGGAGAACGGCAAAAGAACGGTGAACGCCCAAAAACACCAGGGAACAAAACCCGTTTTCGCCGTTGGACCATAACAGAAACACCAAACAGCACACGCACAACTAGGTTGTTGGCTTACTCTGTTGGCTTAACGACGGCCTGGTGACCAACTGAGGCGGGCGTCCGAAAAAGCGACTTACGGACAACTGCTCACCACACTCCTGGTACATGAAGTGATCAACACACCCCAGCACCAGAAACGGCCGATCCACCAGGCGCGCACGCACTACGGCTCACGTGCGCTTGTGAATTTATCCATCCGACGTGCGCGCACACGTACACACAAACTGGGCACGCGATTACGCCGGACACATTGGCATAGGACACGTGTCGGGTGGTGGTGCCATCAAAACCGGGCACACGTCGCAAGTGATAGAGTACAGAAGGGTGGGCAGAACAAGTAACAGGAAATGTGTTCACTCCAACATGGAGCTGTCTGCCTGTGAGTGTGTTTATGACATGAGGTTGCCTGAACTGAGCGCGTGTAGATGTGAGTGCGCACGTGTGTGTAAGTGAGATAGGTAGACGGGGAGAGAATAGTGAGCTGTCCAAAAACGAGAGATTCCGGTATTGGAGTGGAAATCAACAGAATCCCGGTCGGTCCAGCTAAAACCCGAAGCAGGAAGAGGATCGATGGTGGTGGTGAACAGCCTAGAGAGGAGAACTCGTGTGACATCCGGGTGTGTCATAGGCCGTTGGAGGACGCAGCTAGCAAGCTGGATGTGCTAGCTTTGGGAAAGCTGCCCTCCTCAAATCGAATGCAACAAACGTTCAGCTATGGAGAACACTGTTAGTTGCGAGAGCAGGTAGACCACTCTTGAACAGCTAAGCAAGACATAAAAACAGAACGAATTGCCCAGAAATGATGATTGTACGAAACTATGAAACTAAGGGATAGTGCTAAAGCCAGAGAGCTAGAAGGCATTCAAGGGACTGGTGACTGAAAACCATTATGCAACACTCAGCGTGACCTGTGCACAGTCAACCTAAAGTAAAAAAGGAGGAGATCGCCAGCGGAACGGGTCCTTCAACAAATTATAAACCGGTAGTCAACTCCATTCAAACTGAGCCTAAACACATGCATTTGAAGTGACCTTGGGATCAACAAACAACGTTCGCAGAAATAGATGCGTTCGCCAGTATGTCAATAATCACCAACGCAATCCAACTAGTTCAACAGACACTTCTGCTGTGTGCAGGCACAGGAATAGGATGTCAGGTTGACAAAAAGTATTTTACCAACCTACCCAGCGAATGAGAACAATAGGCAGAGTATTGGTGTAAATATATGGACGTCACAATATAGTTCACAATATCACGTCCGTTCTAGCCAAGAACAAGATAGTGGACCAGTCCATTTAGACACGTGTTCTAATCAATGTGTAATGCGTGTGTGCACAACCAGACGCAACTGATTGCACGTCTGCACATGTAAGCAACAGTCAGAACTGACAGAACGCATTGCGAGAGGTGAGTTTGGTGATTGTCTCCTGCTTACAGATACAAAACTGGAGATTTGGGATTCTCGGACAGGAACGAAAGGGTTAGACGAATGAAAAAGCTGAAGGCAGAAGTGAATGTTGTCCAGAAACGATACTATCCTCGTCAATAGATAGTAGAAAAGTGGCAGAATAAATGAAGAATCCACAATCACAGATAAGGTCGGATGTACCAACGTGGCAAGGTGTTTAACAGTTAGAAATAGTTGACTGTTACAAGCTGAACACCACTGTTTGATTACATAACTCGCATGCTGACTCACAAGCCCCTGCAGGCAGCTCAGATGATTGAATTCTTGAAGAAGGTTAGCTACCGTCATCTGGAAGCGTGTTATTCTCAGTACTTTTATAACGGATCGCAGCTCGCCACCCACGCATGTATGCTCCACGCTCTTCGTCGTTCCGTAATGGGCCATCGGAATGCGTGACATGATATCTCATGAAGCGTGTACTTGCTGACCGATGGGGTGAACTAAAGTGAATACAGCTGCTTCACAGAACAGCTACGGTAGCATACCGTGTCCATTGGGAAATAGAATTGGCATGGTTCAAATGAGAAAATTAGGAAACGTTTTCAACTTCCGAAGATTTTCCGGATCATGGAAAAGATGGATATCGTGTTACCTTATAGCCGGAGAGTTGGGATGCGAGAAAAGAAGCCAGTGAAGAGAAGTCATAAAGGAAGAGATGACCGACACATATCGTGACTAATTAGAACGAAGTTGTTTACAACAGTTCCCACGTTCTCTCGATTTAGTGCTTTTGAGGTCGATCCGAAGAACTAGGGAACAGAATGTGTACCAGGTATATGCTCCGATACTGCTCGACAAGCATAAAAAATATTGACTGTTTCGACCTCTGTGGCAGCGGACCTCAGTGAGTCCCGATTTGAACATCACATTCGAGAATGTCGAGTTCAGTGTGATAGAATCACGATGACCGATTTAGAAGATCCTTGGTGGCATCTGTTGTTCAAACAAACGGCAGATCTATCTACATGTGAGCAGACATGAAAATAAAGTCATTAGAAACAAAAGGAATCGTAAGATCTACGAGAATGTATTACAAAATCGGTTGACTCACGCGGTGGACGGCTCTCACGAATGAATTTCATGTAACGCAGCGTGCTGCCGTTTTGTTAGCGTCATTCTGGTTTTCGATTGTGTAAGTCATGTGCATGTCTCATCAGGACTTTGGTACATGTTCGTTCGTGTTGTCTACCTTTAACAGGAGCACCATTAGAACCTGTCCTTCAGAATGTTGTAACATGGTGTTTCCATGTTACAACGTTAGTTCTCGAGTATAACGGGTAATCGAAGCTAGAACGTTTAGCTTGTCTGTTATACTCGCAAAGAGACAACAACACGGCACTCATCTACCAGAGGTCAAAAGGCGTTTTGGTGTCGAAAGGAATTCGAACTTTACCCCAGCCACGTAGATTATCCGAGCTTAATTCGACTGAGTACGTCTGAGATGTGTTAGACCTAACTGCTAACAGAGATCATAACACAGAAGAGAAGACTGAGGGTTAGTTTCCCTGCTAACGGCAGTGTTCAGGTTGTCCGATCGCCTTCGAAAGAAACATTGTACTTGTTCTGTTGACTCCAACTGGTGACCCCATGATTAGGAATTCAAAACAACCTGAGACCACGTTAATCGTTAAACTTGCAAGGTGATGTTTTGGTTACTGATAAGTAGTGAGGGGTTTCAGGCAAACAGTGAATGATAGAGATTGTCTCTTTCGAGGTAAAATTAATCACCGATAAAATGACGAGTATAAATAAAAAAAGCAGCATATCTGTCAAGCGGTGAATTCAAATAAGTAGTTCTGTTAGCCACCCTCAAAAAGAGGTAGCACTCAACTTCAGTTTTTATCTTAATACAACTTATAAATACCACGTTTTCAAATGCACAGAAAATTAGACTCCGGATGGAGTACTGGGTGGTGTTGTGTCGTATTGAGGGCACCATGGCTCAGGCTGTCGCTGATCACGACCGTTGTCCACGAAATGATAGATCAATTAGTTTGTTTTTCATACATAAACTGGACATCATTCGCAAATGATCGCAGCTGTTGCAATCCCATAGACATTTCTGTTGGCCCCTATCGAAACGATGTCCGACACTCGGATTACGCTCTTGCTAGTGCTCGTCAGTAACGCATATCCTTGTCACGGTCTGGGCTAGAGATCTCAACATGCTTTCACGAAGCAATCGTGTTGACGACTGCCCCACTGACCTCACTTGAGGTATGACTAAATCATCATATGCAAACGGCCCAGCCACACTCGATTGTGAGTAATACTCATATTGCTCGACCGCTTTGAGGAGACACAGTAACTGTCCTGTCAACTCTAACCGATGACCCCTCGACTAGAACTTCTCTCCAAGTTGAAGTCACAGAAATCATTAACAAGTAACAAATATATCGCTCAAAAAGTTGAAGCATGGCCTGCGTTTCAATCCAAGCCGTGGCAAGGGTATATACTACTGATGAGCCCTAACAAGAGGGTAACCTGAGTATGGTGGTTATTGTCAAACGGGACTCGTTGAAATGTTAACGGGAATGCGACAGCTGTGACCAATCATGGGTAATTTTCAATTTAAGTTCGTTTTTAATTATGAGCCGTAGCCACAGATACAATTGCTCGGGATGCCGTTGGTCCTGACAATGGTCCACAAAGTTGACCAGTAATAAATAAGTGCTCGTGAGATTCACACAATTGTAAAAGCCTATGGCCGTTGCTAGTGCATCGCATCCGGATCCTATGAACACATTACCCCAAGGTTTTGCCCTTGGGATAGGACGAGCAAATTGTCCATTCAAATCAACACCAAACACAATGATGTTCAAACGTTCAGTTTGTCTCAAAATACCAAAAGAAAGCACTGTTGTAAGCGGCTTTGGCAACATATAGGCTACTTCTTGTTCGGATATATGTAGATATTGACAGTAAACAATGTCTTTCTGATCTGTGTTGACAGACTTTGACCGAAACACAGATTAGCAGCATACAAATGAGTATTTACTGGGATTCAAATGGACAGGCTCTGTAGTGCCATCGAGTTCATTGTGAGCACCACTCTAGATCGATCGCCAGATTCGGCCTTGCCGTCACCAAAGACGTTCAGGAAGAACCGTTGATTGATACCACTGCTCAAAGGAATGGCAACACTAGGGTCGTAAATGCACACTTCTAAAACAGAGCACATATCTCTCCTCAAACTCTAAACGCTGCTCGATAGAACAACTTGACCTAGTTATCACCAAGGTTTGTTAGCCATCTAGGTTTTAGGAGATGAAGGTTGAAAGTGGAGAGAGAGGATGACGTTGAAAACGATTCTGAACACTGGGCACTAGGTTCATACTGGACTTGACCGAAATATCACATTTAACCGTTTAGCTGTAGTCTTGCATACATGGAGTTCAGACCACCAGACCGGCTCGAGAGGAAACACAGTAAGCGTCTCACTAATTCAGATCGATAATCTTGTGAGCATGACACCCCAGGTAGGCTAGAGGGGCTAGCAACTTAAACAGAGTTAGCTGAAGTAACAAACCGATGGCTATGTCTGAAACGAATGAAGGCTGAAAACATGTTTCGGTTCTGCACACAGATTCGACAATGTTATCTATAGCCAGTGGGCAAACGTGCAACAGACCCATACGTGTACCATACAGTACACAATAGCCGATCGATTGCTCACAAAAGTGCGACAAGTAGACGATGACAGCCAACACGCATCAGAATGAAACAACCTGGCAGCGATACGGCGCAATGTGATACCAAGCGATGATAGCGGCTCCGCGGGGAGGGTAGAGAATATGGTTGACGGGAATTTGCCAGAGAACTAACAATTACAGTTACAAACTAGACAGGTCCGAATGCAAATAGGCATACGAACACGAATGAGGAAATCAGCTCATCTGCTTTTAGAGAATGAATTTGTTCAATTCCGTGCTCATCAACGGTACCGCACACGTACAAAGAAATATGAAACACAAAGTTGTTTTGATGAGTACGAAGCCAGAAACATCACTGAAAGTAACGGCACTGAGAGGTGTACAGGTGTCATACGACCACAGGCTAAATGTTAAGCAGCTAGGAGATTTACGGATGTAAAACTATGTAATAAAATGAGATATGATCAACAAACATGTCCTTGTATTACACGATTGTTCCAGTAGTACAAAACATATTCCGAGGTGAGCCAAATTCAAGTGGATTGAAAATACTTGACAAACTGAGTCAAGACCGGTAAAACAATGGAATAAGTTGTTCACAATTTCAGTTACGTCTTTCGATATATCTCGTTAGTCAAACGGAGGTCAATTTCACCTTATTGGTTGTTCTTGTAACTGTAATAACTTTTCCGCAAAAGTGACTTTTTCAATCTACCGTTTAATGTGTTGTTTAGCCACTGTGAGTTTCAATGCAACAGTTCATAGTGGAACTGGACTACAACCCAGAACTTGCAGTGAACATACCGTGTTCCCGGGACACGATACACTGATTAGGTCGTAGTTTCAGGATTTGGATAGAGGAGAATATCTTGTCGAGTTGAAAGTTGTGGTCACCAATTGGTATGGTTCGAACGAGCAACCAGAGTCCAAGCTTTGGAGTTTCACAACCCATAACAAGATGATGAGTAACACACCACCTTGACATCAAAAATGTTGACAGAAATGGATAAAAATTGTCGAATAAGGGTGATGTGTGTGTTTTGGTCTTGATGCTGATTGGTTCGCCTAACGACCCAGCTGTCTCGTGCACGTGTACGTCTAGTCATCCACGGACATTCGTGCGTCACAAATCACGTGGCTATACTATTATATTTAGGTTAACCAGCTTTGCCTTCCTTTTTCTGATTCACTTATGTGCATGTTTGCGTTGCGTGCTTGCGGCACACATGCAACTGAAGCTTAATGATTAAGATTTGAAATAAAATCCACAAGGGATAGGTATAAAAAAAGTCAACTCCTATGAGAGACAGTTAGGGAAAACTCCAGTTGTACTGGTTTTCTGAGGGCAATCCATTGTGTTCGAAAAAGCATTTGTTCTAGAAAACAAAATATTCATGGAATTGGACGCCACTCACAACTGTTCACAGCCTTCGTATTCAGATAAGCCCTTCGACTAATCCACTCCGAAATAATGTGCTCGACGTGAGTTTCGTTCTTATCTGAGCTCACTGGAAGCGCATATCGCTGTACGGACCACAGTTGGCACCACGACCCTCAGGATTGTGAGACGAGCGTGTTAACCACACCACCAGTAACCTGACAACAAGTACGACGAGATCACTTTGTTCAAACACTTAATCACAATCTCGTGTGAATAGTGTTCAGCCTGCCCGATCGTTATG
Source organism: Paragonimus heterotremus (assembly GCA_013368495.1). NCBI lineage: Eukaryota > Metazoa > Platyhelminthes > Trematoda > Plagiorchiida > Troglotrematidae > Paragonimus > Paragonimus heterotremus. The sequence continues at coordinate 98,316 of LUCH01001625.1, forward strand.
ATAGAACAAACAGAATCGTCCTGTTCACTACAACCGTAGCCTCCTGACAGAGACATTTAGATTAGATTGAAGCAGCCGACTTCCTTGAACCAATTAAGCGATGTTTCAGTCATGGTTTGTTATCTGGTGACAAATACTATCCAACAGAAACTGTCACTTCAGAAACTCATAATATAACTATGCTTAATTGAAGAGATTAAACCAAAAGCATAATCAGTGATTTTGTTTGTAACTCGGGTTGAGGAGTTGTTCGCCGAGCTTGACATTTAAGTTGCAAACGCTTCATCACCAAACGAGGTGGCATCACCAATACGGTATTGTTTCAACGTATAACTTTGAGCGTGAGGTTTGGCGAAGGGTAATGTATGCCCGCATTTATAAACGGGAGTGAATTCACCTCTTAACCTGAATTCTGATTGGTCACTGTTTGTTGTTCTGACCTCTGGCCTGGACTACCATTGGTTGGGGAGATTAAGTCAAAGGCGCAGCCAGGTTCTTGCTGCTTTAAAGAAGGCTAACTTGTGCAAAAAACGCGCCGCCATAAAGGAAAGATGGATTGCAGCAAACTTATTTGTTTTTATTATTTATTCGAAGTGTTAGTAGTTTTCATCATATCCGTCAGCTTTTTGCTCCACTTCGTGTACCATGAACACTCTGCAAAAAGCCTAACAATGTTAGTGTGAAAGTTCTCCCATGAAACTTAATCATATATTCATATCGCTTTGCTTGGTGACAATGTACAGGTAATCCAAGACGCACTACGTGGCCAAGCAAATGAGGCCACACGATGTGGTATGCGTTTTATGTCATCTAAATGCAAACTGTTTCTAAAAAACTTAGCAGGGGCCTCTAATTGCACTTACACGGAGTGCTAACTACTCGGCTTTAGAGGAAAGAGTTACTCCTAATTTTGGGTTATATCAGAGCCAGTGTTAAAAAAGAGAACTACTTGGGTATAGCTAAAACAAGATTGATATCAGGTAATCTGTTGTACTACTGGGGACTATATGACATCCATCCTCTTCCAAATAACACGATGTTGTTCTATGGTTGCGAAACTTGTCTGTTCTTTGCGTATAACGCTCATGGGTTATGCGTTATTGACAGCCGAAGTATTATACATGAGTGGTGGCAGCACCACATCAGCAGTGATGAGGTGCGATGCGAACAGACAGCGTCCGCTCATACGAAATGATTCTATTTCGTCGATTAGGGGAGTCTGCGAAAAATGTAGACATGCCTACTCAGCGTCTATCGTATAGTGATCACTAGCTGTAACTGGAAAATACAATACAATGGGTAGTCTATGAACTGCAGCAGAAATATAAAGAAATTAACATGGGATTTAAACTCCGTTAGCACTACGAGACTTCCAGATTAGAGGTAAAAAGGTACTGAGTGTCACTCGATCGAGATACCAAAGGAAATGGCAACAGACCGAAGTCAACGGCGGGTTTTTTGTTACGTCCGTTGTCGTACACATTTTGGCCCTCATTATGCATATTTGTTCCAGAAAATGAACACAAACAACAAAAAATTAAAACGAACGACTGATAAATGACTGGATCGTGTGCAGTGTGGGGCTTATGATTGTTTGTTTTCTTTCTCTTGGCATTATTCTACACTTTGCTCTACATTCTTCCGCTTTCATCTGACCGTTTCTTCTTATAAACTGTGTGTGCTTCATGGTTCTCAACTGGCGTTCAGTCAATCAACAGGTTTGTGTACAAAAGTAATAACAGTTATACATCAGGACAGCGTGATATTCACTGGCTTATTGTGAGGTTTGAAAACCTCAACGATGCAACGCATCCAGCTGTCATGCTGAAACATGTCGGTAGCTTGTCGTCTTAATTGTATACCCCATTGTGTGCGTCACTAGACGACCATCAAAACAATGATGCAGTCAGCCCATCGGACCATTCTATGCTTCTGATGGACGTTGAAGCATGGGGATGCACCTCATGTTGTGAATTGGTGGTCAAAACGGCATTGGACTGTTAGGCTCAAATGCTAAAGTGCTCGAATGATGGACATCAAAAAACATTGTGATCAAAAGGTCCTTAGCAAAGAAACAGGTGGACAATCCCTGTGTACCGTCTGGTTGTGGTGCTCTAGTGAAGGATCCTATTAAGGTCGAGCACAAACAACAAGCAGTTGGACGGGGTTCGAATTGCGACTGTTATAATTATTTTGGTTTGTGCGGTCTCGCAGCTCATATCTGATTATACTGCATTGCATAAGTAAATGTTGCATTCTATAAATCCGGAAACAGTACAAGCACAAGTTACCAATAAACCGCCAAAAACATTCAGCGACCAGACAAAAATCAATATTGTTGAAAAAGTATCTAAAAATGTACTTCAATATGACTATATCATTTAAACAATTAAACTTCTACCTGCCGCCTTATGTGCTCAAATGTTACTCCGTTATTCGTATTCAGAGATGGTTGATGTGAGCGTTTTCCGTTACCTGGTTACACAAACCATTGCTAAGTTTCGTCACCAGTAAGTATCTGATGGGTGAAACATAAAAACAAATACGTCGAACATCATGAAAACAGAGCACTTACGGCACAGTAAACTGTTCAAAGCGGATGGCATGTTCGGAGGAGTGAATATATCCGGGCCATTGTTATGCATAGACAGAGGGTGTGACGTGACTGGGGGTGAAGTGGAGTCTGCACGACACGGCTGATGTCCTACTGTTGCTGCGCAGGACATTGCGGATCCTGGGGATGGTGAGGTGGCTGTATCCGGTTGCGGATAGTGATGATAACCTGGCAGACGAAAATGTTGAAATGATTGCCCGTGTTTTGTGTCCTCACCGCTCATGCCTAAAGAAGCCGTGTATTTCGCCCCCAGGGCGGATAACGAACGTAAGTGGTCGACTGCCTCGACCGCTGATATTAACGAGTCCATTGCTGCAGCACTGGAAGACATTTGAGCTGGGTAAGACGAACTAATGCCCGATTTGGATGGAATCACAGTGGCCTCGTTAAGTAGGGGACTGTGATTAGATCTGGGTGATTCGGGAGAGGCTTCGGCGGAATGTGTACTGTAACCCAACATTCGGGTACTCAGGTCGGTCGGATGATAGGAGTGACTTGGTTCGATACCGTCCTCTTTGGTAAAGAGGCCTGATCGTCGAGCACTCTCTCCATTATGTCCGGGTGCAAGATTCGGAGAGTAAGAATCGTTGGGATCAGTGCTGTTATTTGCCACATCATGATTTACAGAGCACAAATCACGTGACGTCGGGCAACACATTGACTCACAGGACCACATGGGCGGAGCGCGGTGATAATCATTCTGAGGTGACTTATACTCGGCTGGAGGACCGGACAAATTAGTCGAACCAGACAGACGATTTTCCACGCTCGTCGCATTCACTTCCGAAAGAGGAGTATGCGATTGATTGGATCCAAGTGGGCCAGACATGGAAGCCGGATGTTGCGATTGTGCGGATGACAACCGTGGAGAATGTACGTGGGCTTCGGCGTTGGACAAACATCCAGGTGTACTTCCACCGGTACTGGCAGGTGTTCCAACACTGGCAGATGCCAGTGTAGCCATTGAAGGAAGCTGGATGGATGGAACGGCTGTATCGCTGCGGCTCCGAATAGCCTTGCCGCCGCCGAGAATTAGAGAAGCGACAGAACCGGCAGCCTGTTGATCCTCAACCGCATATTCCGTCAGGTTGAGTGGTTGGCCGCACAGGGGACTCTCACGAGGACAAGGAAGTCTCCTCGCAGCAGCTCGTTCCCCAATGCGTTTCACGATAACCCCCAAATCTTCTAACATTTCTCCTAAAGTGTCCTGATTGATAGTCTCCTTAGTATCCGATTGATACAAAGTTGCACACTTAGATAATTCTGAGCGATCTAGATGGGAACGTGCATCGTCGAGCACTTCATTGCTGCTGATAAGCTGCTCACAAGATACCGTGGGGTTTCGGTTCGCTTCCCCTGAAACGCAGACTCCATCTACACCATCTTCGTCACCCTCATCCATTTCCTCCAGTTCGTCCAATTCTTCATCCGAATCGGCAGACGTTTTTCTGATGGCTCGCAACTGCGTTGATGTGTCGTCCGAATTTGAAGATACAGCCGGTCCATAAGGATGTGTGGGCATAAAACTAGCGTAGGCGGAGGTGTAAGGATGTGGATCGTTGAAATGACTGGTTAGGGTAGATGAAAAATGTGTGGTGCAATCACCGTTGTTCTCATGAGTATCACAATGCACTCCGGGTAGTTCAGCACTGTCTTCAGATGCGGGTGGAAACGAATGCGTTATACCGCTTGAAGGACGGTCAATACGATATCGTCCTCGGATGCCACCACGCACACGTCTGTTAACTGTGGAGCCACGTGAGCTAGGTGTTCGATAGACGGCTTGAACAGGTTGGCCATTAGTGCGTGCAGCAGTTCCGTCAGGGAGAAGGCGTAATGTGAGTGAGAGAGGCCTTCCGGCTCGTCCACGAACTCGAATTCCTCGACCACGTCCGCGGTTGCGGGAAAAAGCCAAAGTGTGATAAAACCCGCTGTAATATGGGGTGTTACGTTCATTTTGTGCACAACCAACCAAATGAGCAGCCAATGCTTCAGCCGTACCGGGATCCAAAGAAAAAATGCGTTCTAAATAGGGTTGAAGCTGCTGTTGTAGCTTGGGGCGTCTTCCTCTTCTGCGTGGAGGCATGGGGGCTGTCAGGGGTGTTTCCGACATCAGTTGATGTTCTACTGACTCGACCATATAGCTCTCATCAGGTGTAAATGACCTGGCGGAATGGAACATGGACCGTATCACGTGGAGTGGCTGGTCCATAATGGACTCTAACACTTGGTCAACAACAGCGGTAATCTGGCCATCCAGCTTGGAGCCGGTACTGAATGTAGGGAGCACGGAAAGAGCCATAGACTTTGCGCGTTCAAATTCATCCGCGGAACCGGAAGAATCAGCTCGTTGAAGATCGGACAGCACTGTAGCTAAAGTGTTGGCTAAGGAGGAATCAACGTTGTCAACATGGTTTCCATGCATCGGTGAGAAATCACGATCGGCGCCTGATTGTGTGCCGGAAGAATTGGCGACCGGGCCCCGATCGTAGTGGGAAACCGGATCACTGGAAGAAGTGTGTGTGACATTGCGGAATATAGGTGGTGGATCCGGAGGATTGGATTGCTCAAAGTCAAAGGTACCGGAACTGAACAGATCTGGAAGGTCTGATTCTTTGTCCAAGCTGTCGAGTATCCCGTTGATTTCGGCATCCAGTGGACCCGGAGGTTGTGCACCGCAGGATTCCAGAATATCGGCCATACGATGTCGAACGGCAGGAACCGGAGTGGAAGTTCGACCTTGACTAGTTGCGGGTTCCGAAGGATGCGGAGGACCAAAGTGAAGTGTGCCTGTTGACAATCGGTGAGAAACCGAGGGAGAAGACAGATGGGGACTCAAGCTTTTGTATGGCCCTTCAACAGTGGCATCTTTTGCATGTTGTAGACGGTAGTGCTCATTCAGACTTGGCTTATTGTAACAACTGAATTGACAAAGTGCACAATTAAACGGTTTCTCGCCAGTATGTTTCCGATAGTGCAAATTTAATGTTTCCTCACTGCAAAACCGTCGCTGACAATTAGGCCACTGGCAATGATATTTCTTTTCCGCATCTACAGAGAATACAAAACAACGGAAACATTCAGATAGTGACCTGAATAGATAAATACATGAGTATAAGAAAGAGGTTGCCAGATAAGTGTTGGTACACCTTAACGACTGACTTGGCAGCACTTATACTGTAAAGCAGTCGAACAGTGGATTGACACATCACAAATTACCCACAGAGCTATCACAGAACGATTATAGATGTCAACGACTACGTTTTCAGTCTGTGTGCCGGACTGACGTTTACTATTGTGGTATAGTCTGTGGGCTCGGTACCTATTGACGGTGCTACACCAGGGAGTCCAAAATTGAAGTAGTAAATGTTATGAACATTGATAGTTACTAGTACACAGAACATGGCCTCTAGTACAGAGCCTTTGTACCAGATAGGCGTACTTCATCGATCGAGTAAAACCAGTTGGTGCATTCTGCACAGAACAAAGTTGCAAGTTAGCTGACATTCTCCAATATAATTGACGACGACCCTTCCAAGTATTTAAAGGACAATCGTCGGTTTTCTGCTATTTATGGACATGGTCGTAAACCTGTTTAATTAATCATGGTCATAATCATAATTGACTAACAGATTCCGATACGTTTAGACCAAACAAATTTGGTTGACAAATTCAATTGACATGGTGCTATTGGAGGCGGCGGAAAGTAATGGTATCGATTGGAGTTAACAGACAGTAACTGTGTCTCCATTTCGAGACGATCGGGCAACCTGACCATTACTCACAAGCGAAAGTGGTTGAGCGTTCACATATGATAATTCGGTCGTGCCTAACGTGAGGTCAATGGCGCAGTGGTTAACACGGTTGCCTCATGAACAGCATGTCCGTGGTTCAAGTCCCGGCAGTGACGATGATATGCACTACTGACGAGCTCTAATGAGAGCGAAACTCGAGTCTAGTGCTTCTTTTCGAAAGGGGCCGACTGGAAAGTCTATGGGAATGCGACAGCTGCGATCAATTGTGAGTGATGTTCAATTTGTAATGGTATTTTCTTATATGACCTAACTTTGAGCGTCATCTTCTAAACTGTTATATACTTGAGTCAATCTAATGTAGAACTCTTATAAAGTAGCACCTTAGGTGTTCGATCATTTTCCGTGGTTGGTATTTAGATTGCAAACGTTTCATCAACAAACGAGATGACACCATCATTGCATAGGAGTAACAGCGTATGAGTTAGACCAACCAATCGCAGCGCCCAAACTCGTACGCACGAATGATGTCACAGCATATGACGATGAAACGTCTGTAACGTAAATGTCAAACTCAGCGAAAAACTGAGCATCCCAGTCTCCACCCCAAGTTACTAAATCTACTACACTTATCAACAAACACAACAATACTGTTTTAACTCATCCAGATGTACTGTTTCCCCATTAAATTCAGTGTATTTTCTGAGCGTTTTTCGTCTTAAAAGGTATCAGAACTGGAAATGTTTCTGTTCTGGTTGACGATGTCTTCTCCTACTTTCTAATGTATCCATAGCTGTCTGACATTGCATCAACCTCGCAGTTCAGACATAGTTCTGAGACAGTTAGGATCCTTGCGTCAGTCGAATTTGTAAGTATATGTTCGTCATTTGCCACCACTGATGTTATGGTGTTTCAAAACATAGATAAACATATAGCACTGCGAGTTGCCCAGTGTTGACAAAATGGATGCGGTATAATTCCGGGTCAGCCAAACCTGAGCTCAGGCTTGTGTTCTGAAATATTGAATGTGCGGAGTGTTCACGATGCAGTCAGGTTAATCTACTGGACAGTGAACAGGAAATGTTCGATTGGGAAAGTTTCGAACGAACTACCAGGGCAGCATGCTAGGTAACTTTTAGTAGACAAAACAATTAATGTCCTAAAAGGTCTCTGAAATGTCACACAGTGCAAGGATGTCACGAACGAATTTATCAAAAGTGGATAGCTCCAATCATTGGGACAAGATCCAATTACTCAATCCTTCCTTTGTGAAAATTGCAAACAAAATCCCTCGACGCAACACATCCTCTAATTTCAACGAGTCACTTAACAAAACACAAGTTGCTCAGAGACTAACTTTTGATATGTCGCTGCTGACGTGTAGATATATAAGGACATGCATCGGAGATTAAACACGCAACCTATCCTGTTATGTTCAGTTTGCTCAAACGACTGGCCTAGGCATTGCGTAATTATTGTTCAAGAGTTCACTGAATATCAGTCTTGATATATTCATTGAAATCAAGTTCCAGTTGACAAGCTGAAATCCGGCACAAGTTTCTATGAAACCAGAAAAGACAGTTCTTCCGGATTTGTATTTTATTATGCTGGCTTTAAACCAACTACGACTGTACAAAATAGGCGACAAAACTACTAAAGAAAGTCATAATTGTCATTCTATGCTTTGTGAGTTAGGTCGGAATGATAATGCAACAGAAATAATCAAAAAAGTGGGCACTGTTTATTCACATGCGCTGCTTATAGAAGTGAACGTTGGTTTTAAAAAAATCCGATCCGACGACTTTCATCTTTCCGATCTCTATTGCTCCAGAAGACTAGTGGATCTGCCCAAAAGCTCAAATAATGAGGTAGGATCATCGTCAAATCACTGATGCATTATACACATTCAGTTAATCCCATAGGGGCCTTTATACAGTAACATGTTCTACATCCTCGAAAAAGATTACAAAGGAAGAGTGTGAATCACGTGATAGCGAGTACGGTAAAAACAGAACGCAACGTCCGACTGTTTGAGGATTTTTGTTACGCAAACAGAAGAGGTTGCTTCTTCATGAAGTTCTAACAGAATACAACAAATAGGTTTTGTATGGTAGCAGTAGGATGGAATAGACGACGGTACAGCTCGAATTAGAAACCTGAACAAAAATAAGACTCGGACCTGGCTAAATACGACAAACGTTAGTCATTAAGAGGCTCTAGAACAAAATGAAATCGTCACAGTTAGTATGCACTATAACCAAAGCGAACGTCACCTCAAAGATTTAACGTGCAGATAAGAAAAATAGTTGGCATTACTCAGTGAGAAAGATGTTACTCTACTGTATTGTAACGGTGGACGAAGTTAAGTGAGAATGACTCAAGAGAGGCGCGAAACTGTGACCCCTTAAGCTTTAGCACCCATGGTTACGCCATCAGACCACCCGTTATTCAGATTCGTAGAGCATTTTTAAGTACTACGTATTCCCTAGCATATTTCCGAAACCAAAGTTGGACCAACAAAATTTCCAAAGAGAGAATGAGAATGTTACTACAAGATGAACAATTATGATACTGTCATTGTAAGGTTGAAGATTATGTAAACGATCAAATAATACCAGTTTTTCCAAAAGGATCTCACATCAAAACCAATTTTCGGTACCTATCATACAACGAACACATAATAACCCTAACTGCTCAACTGTTGGTACGCTGATAATGATACATAATTAAATCGATGGGTCGGAAGAAAAGACAGCCGTTTCTAAAGTATGCATCTCGTGATATCTTTCATGCTATCCAGTCGACAGTAGAAAAATTCCATAGCAAATAGACAGGTCTCATTGAGAAGTAGTAAGCTGAAGTTGTATGAACAACTTTTGTCCCAAAAAAAACAACAACATAAAAATGGATGAATAACGGCGACACAATTATACGCCAACACTAGATTTTTAAGGCACCATAAGATTGAAGTGCTGGTCGAACATTAACCGGTCAGGTAAACATCAAGTGTCTTACAAAATGGGTGGGCGTTATCGTCCAGTTAACATAGCAGTTGTACGGTCGCTTTGCAGGTGGTCTGGGCGTAAACTCGTTGTCGTAACCAACCCGCATGTGATTAGTACTTTATTTTGTATTCATCCTATCCACGTCACGCCATAAGGAGGCGAATCGGCCAGTTTGGAAAACGATACAGGTTAGCAATCCAACAGAAGCAGATGAGCACACAAAGAATCATTAAACGATTAGAATGGTCTGGAGATGCAGTTATGAGTCATTGAAAAAACCAAAGGACATCGTGTAGGTGAAACGTGGAGGACGATAAGCAAACACATCCAAAACCAGACGAACAATCAATGTGCTGCTGCCAAAGGAGGTGCTTCAGAACTCGGGCCGGCAATTAAACTCAACCATTTTACTAGAATTGTGCAAGTGACGCTATTGTGGAAGTGAAGAAAATGAACGAGCCAGTTTACATGAATCATAGAGATATGGATTGTAAGTAGTTTTTTGAGCTCACAGACGGTAATTCGGTTTGGTTCGCTGAGAAAAGAGTAGGTAAAACAGACCTTCTGCTCAAAGATACTAGTGGTATGATCGTACGAGGGCAGAATTTTACTTCAGCCGATGCAACAACCATAAGCGTTTGAGGATAGATTTTAGAGTGAGTCAACTGACCAACAGAGAAGGCAAGCAAGACGCCATCTGTTTACGTTCAAATGTTGCAAAACTTTATACTCTGCAGTTATTTTAAACGGAAACGAGTAGTCGTTTTACGTCACGTAGCGCGATGGCGTAGATACTAATGCCGAAATCAAAGAACTGAACAGGCTGGTCGGCAGTCCTGATTTTAATCCCACAGGAAATCTGAGAGTTTCCCAAGTACACAACAATGACGAGGTATGCACTCCGGCGGTTGAATTAACCACCATTTCGAAGCAAGTATGAATGGGTTTGAATTCAACGCCTACTCAATGTGTCGATGCAAAAACGACAAAAGCACATCAGACTGTCTTTGCACAGCTATGGTACAGAGGGTAATCGCATAATTTTAGCGACCATTTTTTTCATATTTTTGTGTATACCTGTATTTCTGTAGGGGCTAGTTAGACTTGATTCAGCCTACTGTGATTACTGTCCACTTGATACTTGGGAAGATATTATGGAGAGATAAGGTAACCGTACAATTTGGTTGCACAGTTTATAATAACGGATTCGACCCCGAACTTCGACTATTCATGTCAAACAGTACTAAGTCCAGATGCGACTCGAGAAACCATATTGCAACAAAGCCGCCGTAAAATGGGAAATAACTTATGACATCAGATTTGGAGGAAAAAAAAACAATGTAAGGGAGGGAACGTGCTTCTAAGAGTGCTTTAAAAGATCCTAGGATGCAACGGAGTAGTCTAATTCGAACAGAAAAGATAACAGGTACGAATTACTTATGAACCTTAATAAACACATCGTAGCAAAGTTTGATCAGAAAACTGAGTGAAGTCTTATCGGCTGAATAACATTTGCTGGACTGATAAAGCTACTTAGTATGTACACGCAAAAACAAGTTTTATGAACAGCCCACTAAAATATCAAGCAAGACTGTTCGATTAACGAAATAATCCGATGAATATGAAACACGGATCCGTTGAATAATGTTTAGGCGAGTAGTGAAACTGTCGATTAAAACAGAAAATGCTATCGTTTATTTACAAAAATATTTTTGAACGCCATTCAACTTGAATGAATCCCGTAGACTCATTACAATGGATTCCCGATCGTTTCCAGTCGGTAGCTCCACGCGATATATTTTCCATAAGAAACACGAATAACTTGATTATGTGAATTACCTGTAATTTACCGCTCGGCTGCAACTAAACACACCGTAAACAGGTCGGACGAACCCAAACATCAATCCAAATATTAATAAGAACAACGGACGTTTGATGGGAACCCGACGAAGTGGATGCAGAATTGAACAAACCTGAAAGATCCATCGGTTTGCGACCTGTTCGACAACGAGGTGATGTGGTTTTGCCCTAATGAAGGCAGGGTGCAATACTGCGTTGCAATTCTTATTGCCCTATCGACCCGCATGGTCGCAACTGCAGTCGGAGGACATCACTTGGCACGAACACAGAACACTTGCGGTCATGCATCATGTTGGGCTAGAAGCGAGCCAACTTCAAGCAGACTACTCAAAGGCAACGAGCATTCTAAAAACTGCAACCAGTACCTGCGAAGAAAAAGTAACGCTAAAACACCCTCAAGGGTGGAAACAAAATACTCCCAAGTAAAAGATCCATCTCCATCCCGCCCACTTTTATACAACAATCTTGCTGAAGAAAAAAGCGTCTGAAATGACTTTCCGGTTCGTTAAATCGATTATTTATTCCGTGTTAAGTTTCATAGCCACAGAACCCCCGACAACCATTTCTTGGTAGATAAACCATTCACTAGAAGACAGGTGCACTTCGCATTTGTACGCTCCATCATAGGATGTGGTTTCCGAACTCTGACTGTTCAAACAAAAGACGTTCACTAGTTATCCGTTTTTAGTATTCGCTGTTAACATACGATTGCACATGTACATTGTAGGCAATATGTGACCAACTAGAATGCCGCAGGTCAGGGTTCAGGGATACTAACATGGACGTACTTATCACGATCTCTTGTTATGGAAACCACTAACCTGGGTAAGCGCTCCGTATATCACCTTACCGATTGAATCTCAGTCTTAGTTGTGGAATCCCCGACAGACTGAGACGTATACACACATCTTCAGGTCTTGCAAGCAAAAGATCTGTAAGCTTTGAAGGAATGAGGTAACATCGTTAGTGAGGTAAGAATGGAAAGTAGCACAAGTACCATTACAGGGATCAACAAACAGTATACATAATTTATCGAAAGACCAGAGGAGATTGTCAGAGAGTAATAAAGATGTAACGAAAGAATAAGTAGGGTCGTATAGATCGCAACCAGGTGATGGATATCACAGTATACGGATGGTCGGCGATCAGTATCATAACTCAGAAGCAAAAAACCAATATGTCTCGTTCCCTATTCCACAATAAGCAATAAACACCGAATTACAGTTCATTTTTTTAGCACTGAACTCTAGTAGCAATAGGTAAGGTTTAGCAGTGGAAGCACAACCAGGGCTAGAATAAAGTGAGTATTAAAAATCTACAGCTAAAACGGTAGGACACTTTAAGAATACTACTGTTAATGGACAATGGTAAAGAGGAAATACCAACCAACAAGCTATACTTTTGACAGTAGTGAAGAAAACGTTTGGTGTAATCACAGATTCGTAATGTCAGACCTGCAAGGTCCATACAAAATGCAGAATCCAGCCAATGGCCGATTGCTTTTTCTCAAGTTTGAAGGGAATTAGGTGATGATGACCATTCGAAACCTCAGCAGAACTGTTTAGTGGGATAGGAACTGGAAATAGCAGTCTACAAATCTAATACACTAAATCTACCACCTATAGATAATTGTGATGTGCACTAGTTCATAAAAGATGCGGCCAATCAAGGCGATGGTGAAAAAGTATAACCTTGACTCAGTGGCGTTCAAGGTTAAGCGTCTCGGGTCGGTACAATTCAACTTTATAGTAAGTTTAGTTGTAACAACCAGAGATCTATTCATTGCGGTCATTTGTAGGAAAAGAATAAACGATTGTTCCAGTATTCTGTTAGGTCAAAGTGGTCATAGGCTCTTGGTTACCAATAGGACCCTCGAAACCTCACACGTTAAAAGCTGCGCTTGCCAGACTATGGGTATTTATCCAGCAGTGTAGGATAACAAACCATTTACAAGAAAAGCACGATAAAAGAGTGAAAGGAGAGGGCAATAATACATGTGGCACTTTGTGCGCCGAATTCAATCTATAGGAAAATCGGCATTGTGAGATTCAGAGAAGTTACCGGTGAGCAGATGTTGAGGCTGTGCGTGAGATTCTCAACTGTGACAGCAGTTAGTGCCTATAGCGGGTGTTCATTCGAAGCACTGCATATTTCCTATGAACAGAAATAACCTCTTATTAATGTTACTATTATCCATTCTTAGTGGGTGGATCACGTAATCTTCACCTAAGCATTAAGTAAACGGATTGTGCTGTTACAATGGGAATCGTTTCCCGGAGATTCAGAAAGTCAATAAGATACCTCGTTAATTTATCTTGAGACAAGAAGAGTCTTTAGCATTTCGTGATCAATTTCTTTTGAAATAAGCTTAATGAAAATTCTCCGAGGTTTCTTCAGAATACTTTTGTTTCTAAGTAACCTGTGGCATCGTGCTTGAGCATCCCATTTTTGATGAGACTTCCCAAATGCATTATACAACGGGAAGAATGTTCAGACAGGGGTATGCTCTGTGAATCGAGTCCAGACATGCTTCCACCCAAACCTATTCAAAATAAATTGAGATATCCAAATTCTTTGCCAGTAAGATCATTTGACCGGCGGGTCAGTGACTTTGAGCGCTATGTTAACTCGTAGTTCCGACGAAATTCCTCGGCCCATCAGATATTATTTAGTGATAATCCTCAGTCATCAAAACCATCTGATTCACAATAAATTGATGATGAAAACACCTGACTCCACTTACAAGCCAACTTTGGACAAGTTATCAACATTTTGTTGACAAACATAGAGGGATTAGCAGATTGTATAGATTATAGAGATTACTCAGTTATATTTTCTGAGTCAAGTTAAAAACTGAGCCAACTGAGAATAACGGTACAGAAATGTAAGCACTGGAAGTGTATTTAAAACTAACGATAGAAACCAGCCGACTGTCCTTTGCCCTTTGATTAAAAGGTGTGGTTCATTTGAGAGGAAGCCAATAAGACTAGGCAGATGACAATAGGTGTCTTTATCAACTAAACGTGTAAACGACAAAGTGGCGAATCGTTGGGTATTTCAGAGAACCACAGATAACTTACTGACGGGTTAAAAACTTTTTTTTAAAAAAAACAGGTTTGCACCGGTTGAACCACATGTGGTACAAATAGGGTCCAGTATCTACCACACCGGTTAACCGAGCTGCAGAATGGTCAGACCATGGTAACACGGTAACACAACACTGGCAATCCTCTTAAACAAGCCCCCTCTAGGTTGGAGAATTTGTGCCTACTCACGTTGCCGGATGGGAAAACTATGTCATAATAGGACGACAAAGATCTGTTGGGATGAATGCTGATTTTTATAAGTACACTTTACTTTTGAACAAAAAATAACAGTTAGCATTACGTTCAGTTGCAGTTAAAACCAGTGTCCTCAAATCTGATACGAAGCATATGAACTTAAGAGAAATCCAAGTCGTAAGTTTGACTTCATTTGTTTACTAGCATTCGGATTCAGCGTGCTGTTACCTTGCCCTGAGGCTGCCTAAAACGATGAAACAATAATATTTTCAGACTTGAGAAATTCACCTAGAAAGCACATCTATATGAGCTCTATCAACACCGAAGATGTTTGATACAGCTTCCTACTCAACTTTAGAGGTGAAACATGCTTGCTTGATAATATAGCTGAACCCGCTACTCAGTATGACAGAAAGGAAAATTATTCGTACCAGTACTAAGTATGTGCACATTACAAAACCCATATTAATCCAACTGACTCTAGAGACAAAACATAAAAATGGACACCTAAGAGGTAAACTTAATTTCACTCAAAGGTGGTATCAAAAAATTAACAAACATCACAGGCGACCTCTTACAGACTGATTGAAAAACAACCAAATAATCATTAAGACGATTATCACCCACCATCTGCGAGTGCAACTCATTAAGATGTTCGTCTTGCAGCCCTATCTCAGGGTGGCTCATCGATACTGTCCTATGCAAAACACAAATATGCGAAAAAGCAAAACAAACGGGAACCAAATGAGAGTTCGATAACGTCAACAGCCTATCAATCATATTAGTCTGTCTTGATCATATGAGTAGTAAGACAACTATGGACAATCACCTGTGTTAATATTTACGGGTCTAAGCAGAAGTTTTAACTAGGTCGTAGGATATACCATTCAGATAGAGAATCTGTTTCAAGATATTCAATTAATGTGACAACAGTATAAAAAAAAAGTTTGAAGTCCAACAGCCTAGAAAACATTCCTAAGTTTGCACGGCCCAGGTCTATCCTGCCATAGTAACACTTGACTCGTTATATAAAAAAAACGTCGTTTTGTCCGTAGTTTGCAAAACTATAGGCCTTTTTATTTTGAGAACGTTCTGATCTAACTTGTAGCCCAACTCATAGCCCAAGCGATGACGAGGTGACTTATGGTTGCTATTTGAAAGTCACACAAGATTAACGACAGATTACGAGGATTTTGCACTACAGAGTAAATGGCTAACGAGGCTAAACTGACAAAACAAAATCAGCCTAAAAAAGATCTGGCACCGTAGCAACGGTGTCTTTCAAGTTCATTTTTCGGAATGCTCAGTTTAGAGATTAAAAGATGATTGCAACCATGCGACCTAAAATTCCCTTTAGGCCACATATTGGATTGCTCAGATAATGACCGGAGTATTTGAGACAACCGATGTCAGAGCCAGGGCTGTTACATCCTTACATTCGTATGGTGTACTGATGTTCAACAGAGGCTACTTCAAGTCATTCAAATTTACGTACTCTACAGGAAGCGAACGACTTAACTATTATATCATCAGCATTTTATAATTTAATGTGTTCACGTTTACACCAGTTTCAAGAGTTATTGCAATGCAACAAAACTGTTGCACAGTTAACCATCTTTTGGATAGATCAATACAGGATTGATTCCGACTGGAATGAATAATAAATATTTTTCAAAATCACCACTAAACACAAAGGTTCAGAATGGATTTAAACGTCAGGTGAACTGCCCGATTGTTTCGCGATCTTCGAATGAGCCAACACTGGTAGACCACAACTGCAACCTTAACAAACAGGCACACACGTCATCATCTGACGAAGAGGTTATAGGCGTGCTAATAGCATTAGCTATAGGTAGTTCACCAGTGGCGATGCTAACCGTGGGTCCGACCTACGGTAGACACCAGTACGCTTTCCGCTTGGCAATCGACAGCGGTGGTTCAGTGGTAATCAGACTCGATCATCAATAACTGCAGGCTTAATACCAGACTTCCACTTCCTCTTGTCTAGATTTTGACAACCTGACGATATTCAGCTAACACATTACTGTATGCTATCTGACAGCAAACAGCCCATGATGCATACGCAGTGGAATTACATAGATCTCATACGCCAATGTCCAACAGATCGTCGTGGGGAAAGCGCTTGAATCACGAGGCGTATTAAACACAAAGATATCCATACAATCATATGATTACTTATGCGTTCTCCACATTAGACTTTCACTAGTATTCAGCCTTTAAATTTCCATGTCAGTTTTTACTTTATCAAGAGTCAACAATGATTAAGGCAGTACCACTCAGAACCAAGGTAATTACTGCAATATAACTGTAAATGGAAACCGACAATAAAGAATAAAAACGCAACATTCAATGCAATAAACAGAGGTGACTTCATAACTCAGTCGTATCACATGTAAATGAGAGGAAATGAATGGAAAATATTAACGTGATCTTACCGACGCAATAATTATAACGCCATTTTAATTTCCTCTGGGCCTCCGCAATGTGGACTCAATTCGAGCAAAAATAAGCGTACCGTATGGGAGTGAACAAAGGATAGTATATCGGTACGCATGCACACAACGCTAAACTTAGTAAGAATTAATTTGGATTTCATTTGATAAGACTAAAAACTGGTTGTATGAACCCGCGAGTCTTTAATGACTGATAGGAAGGGCAAATATTAAGTATTGAATTTATTACTGGAATCATATTCGTAAGGGGACAAACGAAGTACAAACAGAAACACCTGGGACGAGCAACTGAGTAGCCGCTGTATAATAATAGAAGGAAATAGGCATGCTTGAGAGACAAAAGAAGAGAAGGAGATAGTTCATAGCCCCTTGTATATAAATTAGACAAATATCAGAATGGCTGAACCTCACAAACAAGCAAGAAAGCTTTCCTGAGTCTTGTGTTAACCCACCCCATCAAATATTTGCTTCACAAACAACATCCATGTTATTGAACCTTAGTAGCCAGGAGCAGTGTTCCACGAGGCCCATAGTCAGGATAATAGACGTGACCTACATTTTCTTAACTTAATTTGTTAGGGAGGATTCTATAAAGTGTACGCTGTAGTAAACATTGAAATGGGGTTCTGGAAACTTTATCCTATAATCAAAATCTGTACACTGATAGTGTTAGAATCAGAGAATTTACGCAAGTTCATCTACACTTCCAATTGCTTGCATGCAATTAGCATCACGTAACAAAGATCATCCCGACATACAAAACTAACTTGTAAAAAATACCTGTTTATCGAGGGAATGCAAACGCCTTGCAGTGAAAGAGCTGGAACCCTCTACGGATACAAAACATTATTCAACTAAACAAGGGTTCGCCTTGATGAACGTAAAATATGGAACTGAAAAAAGTGAAAACGCCAGATGAATCCGTGTGAAATATTGTTAGGACATAATTCTCTCAGAATTTATTTCTGTGTAAACTCACGAAATTCGTTGAAATGTATAAACACACTGACGTAGTCTACTTGGGATTAGACATAAGGGTTTCAAGGAAGTCCCACTTAATATACCACTTTTAACTTCAAACTACGGAATTTTCTCACTATTACGCCATGACTAAGTAGTTGGGTAAACCACTGACTTACTGCTCTCAGAAGTAGATGCTAGACAACGTACAATGAGGTAATTACACAATCTGAACAAAGTAAATGAAGCCAACGCGGGCTGAAGGTGGGCAGACGCTAATGTCTAACTGCGCAACTAGTTCGCAATATCCTGTAAAAATATTTCAGTATGAACAGCTTGCAATCCTGAGGCTCAAAAAAAAATTAAGAAATGACTGCAACCTATATATCTTAAAAAGTACTTTAGTCTAGAGAAAGAAACAGTGATAGATAAATCCAAATAGCCAAAATTTATCGGAAGTCACAGCTGAGAAAGGTAACGAAACTGAAGCCATATATACATAACCAGCCAAAACTCACCGTCGTGCGTAGCAATATGACGTTTCAGGTGGGTCTTCCTGTGAAAAATTAAGTCGCAACCATCAACAGGACAAATATAATTTTTTGGCTGCATCCGATGGAATTCATCACGATGATTTTTCAGATATTTTGGAGTGCGGAAGGCGCGATCACACCCCTCGACATCACAGACGTATGGTTTGCGCGGATTGTGAATATCGGCATGATACTTTAGCCGTAATTTCGTTTTGAAGACTCTACCACATTCGTTACAACGATAAGCGTTGCACTGCGCCACTAAACACTCATGGTCTCGAAGCATTGCTTCTGTCGGAAAACATCGACAACACCCTTCACATCGGTACTGGTTGGATTTGTCAGTTGCATGCATTGATTCAATATGCTTAAAGAGGTTCTTACCATATTGCGTAGAATAGGGACATTGGTCACATTGATGTCGTTTGACCACGTGGTTTGTATGTTTTTTCATGTGACTTTGAAGGGAAGACCTACTAGAATAAACCGCACGGCAGACTTCACATACGAACTCTCCATTTTCCGCAGCAACGTAATTATTATTGCGTAAATGGTTTATTCCGCCGTTATCCGTGAGAGGTCCGAAGTTGTATGTTAAACCGGATTCATTAGGCTTGCAAGTAAAACTGCTTGGAAGCTGTGAGTAAACATTATTGGTAACCAGATGTTCATGTTGTGAAGATGGTCCGGAATTACCCGTGCTCGGAATCATTCCGTAAGGAGGGGAGAAATTATGTTTCGGAGTAACCGATGTATTCACAGACGCCGAACCACTGCATGGGTTTGGAGATTCAACAACGGATAAATGATGAGAACGATATTCTGATGGAGTGGAGCTGCTTTCGGCCATTTCAGAATGCCCGCTCGACTTGCCGTGCACAGAAAGCGGTCCATTACCAGCCACGTTGTCGCAAACTCCCAAATTAGAGTTGTAAAGGTTTGGGATCGAGATATGTTCTGAGATAGGTATAGGGGAACGAGTAGTGCGGTGAATAGGCGTGGCGTATCTATCCAGCTGTTTTAAGCGTTCTTTCAAGACAGGATTGTCGGCCATGCGTTTATCATCATCACTGGTGTCCTCTTCGTCAGAAGAAGTATCCGATTCGCTCTCAGAATCAGAATCTTGTGAGTTTTTGGAAATTTTGTGTGATATTTTATCCTCCACATCGTTCAGTGACGATGGAATGTTTGACGACTGCATAAGCACAGGTCCAGGAGCAGAAAGAGTAGTGTTGAGCAGACTGGACATCACTGACAACAAGAAAGCAAAACTGAGTTGATCAAGAGCATGCACAATTCAGTGGGCACATGATGGGTTGCAGAAGAAGAAAGGTGCATTCCATCGCCAATCAGGTGGGTGAAAACGAAAACTTAACCAACGCGGCTAAATGTGCGACCTTCAACATTAACAATTGTGAAACATTAAAAATATAACTTCGAACAATCAATTACAGTTTCCAATCAAGGATATGACGAAAGCTCACACATACTTACGTTCTGACATCCTGCTGGTACAATTCAAAGACTGAATATAGTACGTATCCCGCGGACATAGCCTACTCACATTTTTGCTACGTTGGTGCACTGTGCATCTAAAAATTGCCTAAGATTAGTGTCCAGTTCCAATTTTAATTTTAATTATAGGACTTGATGAAAGTCTGCGTCTGTTAAAGTTCTGTTGTTCGATTAGTGTGATCCGGGGATTGAACAGACTACGTTTATCTCGTTTTTCGCGGGTGACTCGAAATTTGGTTGTGTAATACAATTCACTGTCGGGTGATTGACGCCATTTGGGTTTTCGACTGTGTAAGTTGTGTGCATGACTTACCATCCCAGACTTCCGTTTGGCCCTCGTCCTTCAGAAAAACGCTGTTCCTCAGTGGCTCCACTCTGTTGCACGTTACAGTTCAAATTTTCTCGTTGTTATTGTCTACGCATTTTTTGCTCTAATGGTGCCCCGTACACCAAAAATTACATTCGATTATTTTTATTGGTTACAGAATGACATATCTAATCATTACGCATTGAAGCCTTTGAGTTGTATTGTATCCGCTTCGATATGTTTTGTATTGCGTATCACTTGTTTCTGTTGACAATGACGCGAGTCAGATGTAATAGTGCTGGGACTCAATTGACTGAGGTGGTGAGCATTTGCGACCGTTATGGATGCAAAATATCTGTACAGAACGGTATGCAGTGCCACCAG